>CM050171.1:81666555-81959055 GCA_027410445.1 Discoglossus pictus | reverse complement strand
AACTGCAGCATATAGGGTTTTGAAATATAAAGTGACAGCAGCAGCTATTAGAAAAACTGAATATTGAACATGATAAAAAAAAATTTATTATACAATTAAGTAAGTGGTGGGAGGATTAAGTCAGTGCATTAATTTTGGGAGGGTGGTTGCCCATTTGCCCCTATGCACCAGCCACCCCTGGTGATGGAATAGGCATGGTAGACTGCTCCTTTTGATGTTAGTTGGCAAAAAAAACATGTTTCTATGATAGGGACAGTCACAGTAAAAATCGTCCGCCTGGACCAGCCTCTCAATTTCTGGATAATTTTGCCGCCTGGCTCCCTCACTTTCTCTCCTCTAACATACGTTCACTCATTCTTGGTGATTTCAACATTGCCACTGACACTCCCACTGCCACAAAACTACTTGCACTTACCTCTTCCCTTGGCCTCTCACAGTCCAACGAGGATGGACACTCTCGACCTAATTTTCTCTAATCGCTGCTCTATGCGCAATCTTACAATCTCCCCACTCCCTCTTTCTGACCACCATCTCCTAACCTACAGCCTCACAACCCCTTCCAATCTCTGCCCTTTATCACACCCAACTACCAGAACCCACAGAAACCTGCAGACACTTAACTCACAACACCTTTCCAATTTACTACAACCCCTTCTCAGTCCTCTCACTACCCTCATTTGCCCTGATATTGCTACCATACAATACAATTTGACTCTAAATTCCACCCTGGACTCTCTAGCCCCCATAACCACAGGCAGACGCCCCCGCTCTCATCTACAACCATGGCACACTACACAAACACGCTACATCCAGAAGTGCTCCCACAGCGCTGAACGATTTTTGAGGAAATCTTGCTCCTCAAGAGACTTCCTTCATTACAAGTTTATCCTACACTCCTATCACTATGCCCTCAATTTTGCCAAACAGAGCTACTTCTAATCATTAATATCAAATTTGGCCTCCAACCCCAAACGTTTGTTCTCCTCTGCCCTCCCCCACCTCCCGCCTCTTCCTTTAATAGTAAAATTGAAAATATTCATAATGAACTCTCCTCTCAAAGTGGCCATATCACACCTTCTCCTCAACAAACAGACAGCCGCTTGCCTTCACCCTTTCCCAAACCAATATCCATTATAAACTCCTTTAACCCTGTAACTGAGGATGAAGTTGCT
The DNA here is from genome assembly GCA_027410445.1 of Discoglossus pictus. NCBI lineage: Eukaryota > Metazoa > Chordata > Amphibia > Anura > Alytidae > Discoglossus > Discoglossus pictus. The sequence goes on along the minus strand of CM050171.1, from coordinate 81,957,883 downwards.
AATCTTCTATCAACCTCCCGTCTCACAACTTGTCCACATGATCCTATTCCATCACAGCTGATCCCCACCCCCCTCTCTACCACACTTATCCCAGCTCTCACACATCTATTCAACCTTTCCTTAGACACTGGCAAGTTTCCATCACCTTTGAAACAAGCGACAATTACACCCATTCTTAAGAAACCCTCAACTGATCCAGCTTCTCCATCTAATTACCGCCCTATCTCTCTACTTCCCTTGGCTTCTAAACTACTTGAGCGTGTTGTCTACAATCACGTTACACAATTAATTTCCTCCAACTCCCTCCTTGAACCCTCCCAGTCTGGCTTCCGGCCCCAACACACCACAGAGGCAGCTCTCACAAAAGTTACTAATGACCTGCTCAACGCCAAATCAAAGGGTCATTTCTCTATCCTAATTCTCCTGGATCTCTCTGCTGCCTTTGACACAGTTGATCATCCTCTTCTTATCCAAATTCTCCACTCTCTTGGCATCCGTGACACTGCTTTCTCTTTGTACACATCTTATCTAGAAAATAGAACATTTAGTGTCTCCTTCTCTGGCGCCTCTTCATCTCCTCACCCTCTAACTGTCGATGTACCCCAAGGCTCAGTTCTAGGTCCCCTCCTTTTCTCCATCTATACATCCTCCCTTGGTGCCCTTATACAATCTTTTGGATTTCAGCATCATCTATATGCTGATGACACCCAAATCTACATCTCTGCACCTGAACTATCCCCCTCTCTGCTAGCTCATGTTGCCAATTGCCTCTCGAGCATATCCTTATGGATGTCTGCCCGTCAACTCAAAAGTAACATGTCTAAGACAGAGCTCCTTATCTTTCCACCCTCTTCCTCAGCTCCCACTCCTCACTTATCTCTCACTGTTGACAATGCCATCATCACTCCCACCTCCTAGGCCCGCTGTCTTGGGGTCCTACTGGACCCGCCCTCTCTTTCATTCCTCACATTCAATCACTCACAAAATCTTGTCACTTTCACCTAAAAAACATATCCAAAATATGCCAACTACCTTACACAAGACACAACTAAAATTCTTATTCACTCTCTCATCATATCTCACCTTGATTACTGCAACTCTATCTCTCGTTGCTGGCCTTCCTATCACCCGTCTGTCTCCACTCCAATCCATTTTGAATGCATCCGCTAGACTCCTCTATACCATACTAAACGATCACTGTCTGCAGCACCGCTCTGTCGGGTACTCCACTGGCTTCCCATACCCACTATAATACAATTCAAAATCATGACCCTAACATATAAAGCCCTCCACAATAGTCCACCCTCATACATCTCGGCTCTCATCCCAAAATACACTTCCACCCGCCCTCTTCGCTCTGCTAGTGACCTTCTTCTCTCCTCCTCTCTCATCACCTCCTCTCACTCCCGCCTTCAAGACTTTTCTCGTGCTGCCCCTATTCTTTGGAATGCCTTACCTCGCACCACCAGACTATCTTCCTGCCTCAAATCCTTCAAAATCTTTTTAAAAACACATTTATTCAAAAAGGCCTATAATCTTTAGCCTTCATTCACTATGCATCTTTCACTCTCCCACACCCTTTAGAATGTAAGTTTGCGAGTTTCAGTCTTGTGAGTTGCTTTAGGGAAAGCACAGTGTATATCTGATTGAAAGCTCAATAACAGGGTCTTCCATTATTTTTCTTTGTGGGGTTATTGTTTATACTTGTACCTAACCCCTGTATTGCCCTGCGGACTATGTTGGCGGTTATAAATAAAGGATAATAATAATAATCTTGCCTGTCAACAATGACGGGAATAAAATTGTAAGACTGGCAATGGTTTTGATCATCTGAGCACCTTTGGCGCTTATTGCGAGCCTCAACTTTCCTGATTTGCAATGATCACATTCGGCGTGCATCGCGAGCCCTGCAATGAGCGCCTTCACCACTCATTGCATGTCTCCCAATAAGTGCCTTTGGCGCTCATTACAAGGTTCTTCCACTCAACGTGTGGCTCTCAATGAGCACCCTCTGCGCCCTTTGCAAGCCTTTCCTGTTGCCTACTGTAAGGGCCGCTCATTGCAGGGTTCGTTAACCTGCAAGTTTAGTGCTTGGGAATGCCATGTGTCTCTTTCCATCCTCTCCCCCCTGTGTCTTTCTCCTTGGTGTGTGTGCTGAATGTGCGCGGTGACTGCCGTTGGTTTTATTTTCGAAGTCCTGCGTGCCTGGCGTTGTTCATTACGTGTTACAGTCTTCTGCGTCGTGTATTTTGTAAGTTCTGCAAGCCTTGCGTTGCTTAGCCTCGTGTTCATACTGTTTCAGAAATTTTACATTTTTCGTCCGCCATTTTTCTCCTCTTTTAGCTTCCTGTGTTTCCCCCCTGTGCTGTGTGTGAGTGCGTTATAATGTTTTGTACATGATTTCCTTATTTTTGGGGTTGTTTGTAGTTAAGCTCTTGAACAACTGCTGCGCCACTGGCGAGCATCGCCTAATTACTGCGCGGCTGGCTGCAATGACCGCATTTGGCGCTCATTGCAACCTAAGTACTGGTTTGTGAGGCTCGCAGTTCGACTGCGCCGCTGGCTCGCCTTGCTTTCAGAGGGTCACGGTGGCGTCCCTCACTTTGTAACTGCGTGACCAACATTTCACACGTTACATACACTGACAACTATATATGTGCTACACAAGCTTTATATATAAACAATGAATTTTGTTGCTATGTTACAGAAGCAATTTTCTCATTCAAAAACTAGGTAAAGCTTTATTTTCTTCTCAATAGAATGAACAAAAACATTATGCAACTTGATGAATAAGTGTATTAAAGAAACAAAACTGCTTTTGGAGATGTTTTAAAAACATCCTAAAACTACCAGATGATAATGCCACATCTAAATGTTCTCTCCTTCCTTACCAGTTTTCCTTTTCAGTGAAAGAGATCAGCCAATAAGAAGAGGTTGTATGGAACAAACATCATCATGGGATATGGCCTGTGAATGAGAAACTAGCATGGGAAAACAACTTGGTGGGACCTGAGGATGTTTTGGGGGCTGTCTTCCTTTGGTATGTTTAGGGTGTATTTAAAGCTTTTGTTTAGTGCACTGATACTTCTGTTTCATTAGATACTTTTGCTGATCCCATTCAAAGAGAAAATGCCTTACTGAATCTATTTATTAAATAAGTACTTATAGACAGCAAGTAAACAACATAAACATTTAATGAAAGCTAATAGATATATTACACGGTTATTTTATTTTTTTAATTTGCAATCTGTTTTATTAAGTAAAGGCTCCATGATAACAATTTCTTATAGTTGTACATAGAAAACAATATCAAGAATCGGTAAACTTATATAATATAAATCCATTTCCATTGAAAGTGGTATAACATATTAGAAATTCTCAGTATTACCACTTCTTTCGTAATTTACCTCATATTGTTGAAGGTGTTTTACAAGGAACCATTACCTAGGTTTTCCAATTTAGATTTTATTTTTCAAGAAACTAAAAGATAAACTATGAACATTGGGCGAGGGAATTTATACATAAATTATGTATATGATCCTTACGGCTTACCACTAACCACTGCCCCCAGTGCGGGTCCCCCGCCAGCCCACCCTGTCAAATTACTTTTCAGAGTATTGTTGTATGGGCTAGGATTATGAGATTCTTATACCATGTGGGGATTCTAACCATGGGTTCCATATTTTAGTAAAAGCTAGGGAGAGAGTCTTTGAGAATGTGGGAAATAAATGGTTAGTTTTTAAATGTATAACAAACAATGTGGGAGAAACAGCTTATCCACACATTTCTATTCAACATAACACAATATTCTGTATATGTGTACTGTACCCTGACCCACCATAATTAGAGTTAATCCCGGAGGAAATCCTGACAGTGTTGCAAAACTGCATTTCTCGAGTTTAAAATTATGTTTCTTTAATATTAGCAGAATCCTCATTTTTCATTAGAATACAAAATAGTACATCTGTAACTTTGGTGTCTGCCTTGAAGAAATCTCTGTTGCATCCTGTGCACATCTCTATAGTTTAATACAGTTATTACTCCTGCTGCAATGGAAAATTAGGTTTTACATTTAATTTACGGTAGTTCTGCTACGGTGCAGTACATGCTATATTTTGCATCTGTTATATTTCTATTTATACGTCATGTGTCATGGGTCACATTTATGAAAAAAAAACATTATAAAATGTGTATTTGTCCTGTAAAGATTCCAAAATAATCAAGGGATACAATTTAAACTGCATAGGAATGGTGCGGGTACAATTTAGGAGGACCTTTATGTGTTCTGGATTTTTTATAAGGCTATGGGCTAGCGGAGCTACTGAAAAGATTATTTACTAAATCTAGACTTTAGAAAGTGTATGTGCTTGGTACATAATGAACTGTTGTGCACTCCAAATGTAAAGAGCAATTAGTGAGAATAGTTTTACTTGTTAGATAACTAATTAATGTGTGAGTGGAACAGTAGACATTCCAAACCTAAATGCAAGAAGTGTGGAGGGGTTCCGTAAGAAAACAGTGAAGAAATTCAAAGAGTGAATAACTATAAGAGTGGAAAGTATTTATGTATGTTTTGTAAGGCGTATCCTGTTATAATAGAGATCATCACAAAGGAACAAGGGAAGTAGGGATATACAAGAGAGGGAAGTGACTCTAGCACCAGGATTTAGAAAGGATTATTTAGGAGAAGGGATGGAGTCAGAGACACCAAAGAGTAAGAGGTTGGAGTGTCAAAGCCAGATAAGAACTAGTATCTAAGTTTTAGCAATGAAAAACGTCAATGTTCCTGTCGAGGGACCGCCATTTTTGAAACAGGAGGTCACAATTAACAAAATTGAGAGACAAAGTGATTTTTGTTCTTTGTACAGTATTTTGTATTATCGCTGGCTTTAATGGAACCGTGTGACTGGGTTTGAGCATTCCATTCTATCCACTGGGGCCAATGAATTCAGCTTTAGCATGTAGCTGCTGCAATAAAGCTGTTATTAAAGGGGAAGCCATGCTGGAGGGATGCGATTCCATGTGCTCCTTCTTGACAGCTGACAGGAGCAGGGAAAATGAACTCTTATTAATCCTCCATTTCAACCCACCAATTATAGCACTGCGCCCGGTCAAGAGCCCCCCTCCCCCATGCTGTATCCTGGGGCTGCCTTCCTTTATGCTACTTTTCTGATGGTGAGTGACCATAACACATGCTATAGTATATCTAAACTAATCTAGATTGTGTGGAGATTGTGTTATTTAAAGTAAAGTATATGGCAAAGTTATCTTGGAATAGAGTGAATAGAGGTAAAAAACAGGGCCATTATGTACAATCATTGAAAGGCTGATGATATATGTGTAGGAGAAAGATATGTTGATAGTATAATTTGGGAAATAAAATATGTAAGAAGTGGTACATTGGCCTAGTAGTATAAGAATTGAATAATGGCCTTGATTTTTATATTCACGAATGACATTAATAAGAATAATTTTCTCTGCAGGTAAAATATTAGCCAATGAAAATGGAGGGACATCAATAATATAGGATAGGAAGAAGCCACAGTGCAAATGATTTAAAGAACTGTTGTATTGCATTTACAGGCAAAACTAATATTTAGCTTGGCATAGGCTATTAAAAACAGTGTGCAGTTTAAAATAAATAAAAGTTAACATGTTTCCTTAGCTTTTAAATTGTCTGTTTTCTCATCAAGCAGTGCTGAGTATGTTCTTCTGCATGTATCTATGAGGGCACACAGTTAGCTTTGTCTGTGGGCTGGATTATCATCGAACTTGGAATCAGGCTATGCTGATGTTATTTGTCCTGCCCCATGACATCATTAGTTCCACCCCCACTGCCTACACAGAGGTAACAGCTCGTTTGCACCATGTTTGTGGCTGCTCCATAGAACTTACCCAGTGACAGTACATGAGCCATCATAGCCCACCCTCTCTACTGAGCATGCTCAGTCTGAAGCAGAAGCTACACTGGTCAGACTTTATTTATATTCCAGCACACAGAAAGACTGGCCATGCCCCTGATAGACACAGGCAGAAGGAGATATGCAGCTCTGCTTGAGGAGAAAACAGAGAGTGTAAAAACTAAGAGAAATGCTAGCCTTAATTTATTTTAAACTGCAAGCTGTTTTTAATAACTTATATCCAGCAAACAAATGACCTTTACTTGTAATTGCTCTACAGTGATCATTTAATGATAAAATGTAAGAAAACAGAAGACTTTGACCAAACACCAACAACTCCTCCTTTCTCCACTCCTGCCTCTTGTTGAACAGGAATGCCCACAGCTGCAAGACCATCTGAGCTTGCTGCCCGATCATGATCTGTGTCTGAAAGACCTATTAAAGGAAGAGGAATGACTACTATCCCAACTCTGCCTGTTAAGTCTGTGCCATGTCAGTGCCATGTCAATGACCTGATCTGATCCATTCCAAATGCCATCTGTGCTCGCGTAATAACTGATGCAACTGTAACCTCAGTAGAGGCTGAAAGACCTTGGGCAAACTTTGCTAGTCTGCCAGGCCCACTCACCTGATTATCAATGCCAGCAGAAGGACCCCTACTGACACTAGAGCAAAAAGTTTAAATACAACTTGGAGGTCTAAGAATAGAATTAAAGACGAATGATGTGTAGTCTGATTAAATGTAGTTGGTCACATATAACTTTGAAGAGAGTAGAACTGAAGAAGTGGGCAGTGGATTGAAAGAGAGGTAATGGATGAAATCCGCAAGAATGTGACGTCTTCTCTACAGTCATCCTGATGAACAAGTGTGTAAGTGACAGTATAAAGAAAAGGAACTAACCGGAGTCTTAACTTTCTGCACAATTTTAGTTCTCTGTGTTTACTGGAACTCTCAAGTAGATCAAACATAATGTTTTTGTAAGTGAACTATGATCACCTATAATCAACACTATGACTGGTGTATGGACCTCATGGAACCACATACACTAAAGGTGACATTTTGGAGATCTCTTGGAGATGTCTTACCTTACTACATATTCCATATATGCTTATGGCATTACCTCCAGATCTGGCATACCGATATTCCTTCCTCCTCATGCGACTAAACTTGCTAAAATATTTCCACAGAAATTGACAGCAGACGAAAGCCACATGGCCCCTGACTGCCATTTCCTATCTTGTTTGAAGCACAAAATAATGATGGATGTTTGGCTTTCTGTTACACTCAGGATGCCATGTCTATCCTAAGTGTGTTTTGCTTCCATACACTTTTTTATCCACTACAATAAGTTTTAAGAGGTTTATGTTCTCTGGAATTACACTTCCTCAAATTTCTCTTTAGGACACAATCCTTCTATAGTTACATACAGATTTTTGTTTCTAAAATATAGTATACAGTATATATTAATAATGTTATTCTGTATTTATTTTAAATATTTTTTTGTTCTCTGACATAGGCAACTAGAGATATAAATCTAACTATTTCATACAATTACATTTTTAAGCCATGGAGCTTATAAATTATAGTGAAATCAATATTGAACATACTCCATACTTCTTCCTCTTTCTAGCAGATAACAGCATGCTGATAAGAATATGCTCTCTAGTTACAAGATGGTTTCATATGCAAACCGATTAAAGGATTAAAACGGCTGCTGTTAGTTTGTTACATATTTTATAAATATGTGAGATGTTTCCTAAACTGCAATTGTCCATTAAATAATAGGAAGGGTGTAGAGAGGATGGAATTAGAGAGATTGTGTGATGAAATTGGAAATTTAAAAACCAATGTACAATTATAAAACATAAGTCTGAAAAGTTTGAGTGTGACTAAGAGTATAATTAAGCAGAGAAATGTCATAAAAGCTGTTTAAAAATAGAACAAAATACATTTTAATACCTTTGCTGGACCCTGGAGGTGTCTATGACCCATTAGTGTGCAAGAGTGGCACATTTCTGGAGCTCTATGCTTGTATTCCTTCATACTAATAGTCTGCTTCTGGTCCTTTGTGGGTAAAGGGGTGTGGTGCCAATTTCAGTCTAATACAGTTATCTAACAAACCCTCTTTACTTCTCCATGCAGTGATAGATAAAAAAGACTCCACTTTCAGGAAGTGGTGTAACAAATATAAAATGGACTATTCTAGTTGTAAACAGAACATTCAAAAATGTTGATCTTCCCCCAAAAAATGTTTTTGTCCATGACTCACACAGCTTCTAATACTATAAGTTTGTAACATAATTAATAAAACATGCCTTTTTCTTGACAAACAGAGTTCATTAAAATGATAGATGAGAGTAGGCAAATCTTTAGGTGCATATATCAGCTCATTTGTAATAACATAACTATAAAATTATAAAATATGGGTTGCCTTAAAAATGTATCTCAGAAAAAATATCTATTTATGCAATTTATTGGAAACTGCTGAGATCTTGTGCAAGTGTGTAATTGTTATATCTACATTAAATAAACAACAAAAGATTATGACATAATTGTACAAATATTGGTTGTTGAATTATTTTACTTCACAAACTGAAATGTAAATGCTCAAAACCTCAGATATTGGCAATATGTTGACATTACAGTATTGAATCAAAGAGTTTCTGACTCTTGTTTCCGGCTAATGGACACCAACTGCTACAAATTTGCTTAAATTATTACCTTTTTGTCATTCTTCTCTGTTAGTCTGATGGATTTTACTTTATGAACTGAGGACAATTGGATTATCTTTGTATAAACATGTGCTTAACCTGGGATGATTAAAACTCCATCTGTTCATACACAGCATGGTCCTGAGGAGTTAATAAGATGGCTTTAAACTGTCATTTCCTATAAAAGTATTTTAGTTTAAACAGGTCTTCAATCATAGTCATTATTCTAAATCTATTTGCAGAAGCACATCTAAATAAAAGCTGTATGGCGTAGTTTACTGATGGCCAGTGATAGATTAAAATGGCATTGCCAACTATTTGAATAATAGTAGGGTTCAATGGTAGTTTTCAGGTATACTTCATAGATGTTTTTCTCTACTGTAGGCCAGTCAAAGTATGCCCTCACCCATCTATTTTTGTTGCATCTCATTAATTTTATTTTCTTCTATCACTCCATCTGTTCCTTTTTTGGACTAGAGGCATATCCCGCTTAAAGCTACCCCATTTAGAGCTGATTCACCATAGAGCCCTTTGTAGATCTGATTTCAGAGGCCATAAACTAACTTCCCCCTTTATGACTAACTAAGGCGAGGGGGGATGCATGCCTGGCTGCTCTCACTGATCGTATATACATATAAATTCTTGTAGAAACTTAACCCTTATAATATTACCATATCCTATTATATTAATATACCTATATAATATTACCATATCCTAGGGCCTACTTCTAGCACAAACACATTCTTTAAACTTTATACAATAACCAAAATCACATTATTGAATCAAATCACTATTCTAAACAATATAGCATTACTTTTTAAATTATACTTTGAAAAGAGGCTTGACATAACAGTGTCATGTCTTAACCACAACCTGAACACTAAACATTATAAGCAATTCTTATTAGGCCTGAATACTCACAGGTCATGCTCCTTGGGGATCCAGGGTAACGGATCAGAGCCTGAGGCACAACATTATACTGGTTATTACGTTCATAACAACATAGTCCTTGAGTTCAGGGTGGTGACCATGCAATCTTGGGCCATACAGACCCTAGCTGGTGGGGTTCAGGGATCCCCCATCCTGGCCCCCATAAGTCAGTCATAACACTCAGTCTTAATGACTACGTGCTTCTGAGAATGCTTGGGGAAGGGGTGTGTGTCAAATGGTAAAAATTTTAAAAATGTATCAAACCCTCTTCCCCTTTTCATCTTTTCTCCTCCTCCACACCTATCTCCAAAGATAGAAAAAATAATCATGAACCTCAGGCTCCAAGCTAAGGGAAATGGTGAAGTCAGACAAGATGCCACTTTTTACACTTTGCCTTCAAATATGAAATGTTTCTCTGAAGATGCTTTTATTCTCATGGTTTACACAATATCGCTAATATTGTCGATTTGTTACATATTTAAAAGAGCTATTAACCTCACTATAAGTGCTCCTGATGGTGTACAAGAGCACAAGATTGTATGTTAAAATTATCTTTTTATATATTACTTTTTAAGTCTGTTTACAAACACAGTCTGTCTTGCCTACTGGCAGTTTCATGCTTAATAACAGAGAGCTGAAGACAATGATTGATAGGAGTTTCTCCTCGGCCTTGGTATAGATCTTCATGTCCGTATATTTAAAACTAGAGATCCTCCTCCTGCACAAGAGTGGTCTGGACCCACAGAATAAATGCATTTTATTCCATTGTTTAGAAAAGGCAGTCAATCTTGCAAAACATTTTTGCACTGCAGATGATTAGACATAATCTGTTGATGCAGAAGGCACATGTGCTTCAGCATGCATGGCTTCCCTGTTGAGTTTCTGCATGTCACCACTGTTATCCTTCTGTTGCTTCCACTGGAATTGGCCTAGAATCCAGCCTATCGAGATGTTTCTTTACTTTCTTATTATCAGTCTCTTTAAACCAAGCTTTGTCCTCTTATAAGATTATAATTACCATTTCCATTAGAAGAAATGGAGGGCTAATTTATTTGGTTGCAACACAATTTGTACTTGTGCCAGACAGTAAATCCAAGGGGCCTCATTCTATTAGCGGCCGTAAATCGGCCGTAAGGCTGCGATTCCTTGCGGGGGTTCTGTTAACTCGCGATTCTATTATACGGCCCCGCAAGGATCTCCTCTTACGGCCGGCCGCATATCTTGGAACCGGCCGTAAGCTCAGAAATCTAAAAACGCAAAAATAAATTCAAGCCTGCACTGTACAGCTCTGTAAATGCTAGGGGTCATATTGGGGGACATGAGGATTAAAAGTAACCCACTCTCAAGCTTGCACATCAGCCCAAACCCGAGTTCAAATTAACTGTTTATTTTCCGGCTGCGGCGTGGGCGGGTCTGAGGTGCTCCAAGCACTCTGGACTTTTTACATGGATATTTTACGGATATTAAAAATAAAATATTTTACGGATTTGAGTATAGGATAATTATGTGCTATTTTTTCTAACACCTAAAATCCCTTTATAGTCTTCTCAAAGTGCAGGATGGCTTTATTTGAGCTATTTTATGTGCTTAATTGGTGCTAGCGGGACCTGTTTGCTGCAGGTAAGCTGCGGCTGGCTTTTAGCCTTGCAGAGAGGTTTCCCGGAGCAATTGAATTGCAAATAGGAATTTCTTACGGCCGAAACTCTTGCGGTCGTTTTAGATCAAAGGCTTTCCTCTGGCGCGAGCGGCCGCAAGAGATAGCAAGGCACCGGCCGCAAGCCTGCCGGAGCCCCCGGCCGTAAGGGAATAGAATAGCCGAATAGCTTGCGGCCGGTCCTTGCGGCCCCGCAACGGCTGCGGCCGCTAATAGAATGAGGCCCATTGTGTCTTGATTTAAAAATAGGATAAATATATGGGCCCTCATTCAATTGCAATTTGGCCAATTGAATAGGGGTCTAAATAAGCACATAACATATTTTTTTAAAGAAGTTTTTAGTTAGTAAACATCTATCCAAAAGCAAGGTTTTTCACTAAATAAAAACTTATTTAAAAAAAATATGTTATGTGCTTATTTAGACCCCTATTCAATTGGCCAAATCGCAATTGAATGAGGGCCATGGGCTTCACAACTGTACTGTTTCCCTGAGGAGTTTCTTCTGGACACAACAGCTGTGTCTTCTGTAAGATAAAATGTGGACGTTCAGACGAGTAGACTGGAAGGCTTGTATACAGAAGGATTGCAAAGAAAAAGCAAAGAAGAATGTGCACACTAATTTTACTTGTCGACTATATCAATATATTTATTCTCTTTAAGGTCAATATATATATATATACGTCACAACAGGAAACCATTGTACCTGCTGTCTATTTTTAGAAAATATACTAGGCTGATCAGAAATAATGGAGGATTATAATACAGCAATGGGGAAGCCATGGCTATGTATAATTGTATTTAATAGCTAAAATGTTGTATTTTTTAATGCAATTTCACTTTGTTTTTTTTTTAGTCTTTGTCAATCATACCAGAATTCCACTTCACTAAATGTGCAATGTCATGACAAATGTTTGTTATCAATGTATTCTACTTATTTCACACATTTTGTTGCCCCTGATCTTCACTAAAAAAGCTTTTGTTTCTCAGATGTTTACAGTTCCCAGCTCTTGTAATCCAAACTTCTCTATAATACATTTTAAATATCATGTTTAAAAGTTATGTCTGAAAAATAAATGGTATACAAGGTAGATAAATTACTGTAAACTGAGATTGTGAGGGATTGTTTTCAGCAACCTGAAACAACCTAATGCTTTTGTCTCCATTCTTTTGAATATTAAACAAAGTCAGGTACAACGCACAATATTTAAAGTGAAAGAACCACTGCAATGAGGGATTCATTAGTTTAATTATGCACTGATCGTTAATTAGAATCCTATGTAAAGACTTATGTTAAATTTACTTTGAAAATTAGCAACCTACCATTAAGGGCTTATCTCCACCCTGATAACGTCACCAAGTGAAATGGGAGGTTCGGCTAAGAAACAGGTCTAAAAGGTTTTAAGAACAATTTTATTTGATAAGAGACAAAACAATGATTCAAAGGCTGCCCCCACAGCAAAAGCTGGTTGCCAAGGTACACTACAGCAAGTCTCCAGCCAATGGAAATCATTATGTTGATATGACTTTGTCCCTGGAAATTTAGCAGCAGTTGTGAAGACCAGTGCCAGCTAAGTCTAAGCTTTTAAAATACATTGTATATTAAATATTGAGTTTTTAAATCATTTAATATGCATTTTATTGATGATCGGTGCCTAATTAAAGCATCTAACTCCCATTGTTAGGTCAGTACAGCAAACGTTTAATATTTTTTCTTGAATTTCTTAAAAATTAACTGGTAAAGGAAGTGAATTGTTTATCATATAGTTCTTGCATTAATATATTACATTTTAATAATTTACATGCAGAATGTATAAGACATGCTCTTGTAAATGCATAATAGAAAGATGGGGGCTACAGTGGCTCTTTACAGTTTTATGAGTTAAACATTTCTAAACACGAATATAATGTTCACACTTTTCTATCATGTTTTCATCTTCCATATATTTATTTATTCTTTCACTGATACTGTCTCCATTATGTTGGAGTTAAGTTTGCTATTCCATTTTGTGTCACTCCGCAATATTGGCCCAAGGTTATTTGCTCTATTGACCATCTCTGTTTCCCATTGGTCACACATTTTATTATGGCTGACAGAAATGTGGAAAACCTGTCATTCCCTCTTCATGAATATGTCTCTTTCGAGACTTGTAGGAAATTTTGTCATCCACCCACTTTTACATTAAACAGAATATTCTCCAGTTACTGTATTTTCATTAAGAAAAATTAAAGAAACCCCTTGGTGTTTTGAGAGCTCTGCATTTCATCTACATCCTTCTTGGACATCCAGCCAATTATTAGGAAGAAGGTGAATGTTGTGTCTGCTTTCCACTCCACATAACAGGATATTTAATTCCCAGAAGGTATTAGTATTATAAAATACCTCTTTGTCTTTATAAATTAAAGTGACTCTGAAATCGGAGTGACTGCTCTGCACCCCCATGTGGAGCGGTTACAAAATGTTTTCATTTGAAAACTTTCTTAATTATATAAATGCTCCAATGACAGATTTAAAAGCATGCAAATTGGTTGTTTAAATCGGATGGTATTTCTAGTTTATCTGAGCCAAGCCGATACATTTAAATTTTGGGGATAAATTCTAAAAAATACTTATATACTCCCTTTACTGCAGTAATACATTTCAGCCTTTTTATTTATTTGGTCTTAGTATGTCTGAAGACCCCTTCGGATCGCTACCTTGTTGTGAGGAAGGGGCTTGGGTACCATAATGAAGGTGTGAGTTATACCATGTAGGGTCACCCAAGATGGACAGGTCATAGCCAAACGGGCAGATAAATCATGGTTCATTAGAGAAGGAACTGGCATACCACTCCAGTATCTTTGCGTGCTGTGCTCCATAGTGTCACTGAGAGTCGGATACGACTGAATGACTGAACAATAGCAATGTCTGAAGAAACCAAAGGAAAAACATGTAACTTTTTGAGTGCTTTGGCATTTAGAGCACTTTCAAAACCTACCAAGTCAAGGAAGTTCCAGATAGCAATTGATTAGGTTATATAAAACAATGAAAAATGCATTAATATTAACTATTAAACACAATAATGTTTTTGCTTGGATTTCAGTGCCGTTTGTTGATTCATTCCATGTTCATTTAAGCAGAGTTTACTTCCATTTACCCCTAAATAGGGAAAAATCTCCCCTTCTCTTCGCATGAATGTCTTGATGAAGACTTTTAAAAGTTATTGAGTGTAGACATTGATACTGATCAGTCTGACTGTGATAAACTTTATTGATATCTGACAGGAGTTTGCTTTCATTTCGTCTAGAAAACCTACTCTTATGATGAAAAAGAGTCACTGTATATGGGATTGTTTATCTGACAGTTTCTAATAACTGACAAAACATCCTTCACAGTCACCGCCGGAGAGAAACCTGACAGTTGCAGGAGCTTACATGTGATTGGTACCGCGAGTTCCTGGTCACATGATATGGCTCCTACGGCGTTAAAAGAGACGTCTGTAGGCAGGTTCTCAAGGCTGGCTCACGACCCCCTCTCAGAACAAACAGAATACTAAAAAATATATTTACGTAGGAAAGGAAGTGAGTTTAAACGTGATACCTTTATGACTAACTGAAAAAATGAAGAATTTAAGGATGATAAAGTACATTAAAAACATTAATTTAAAAACCTAAATATGTGACCTTTGTGTCCTGAAATATTGAGTCTGTTTATTTTTACCTACTATATAGTATGTGCGTTTCATTTGAGTTTCCTTTTGAAATTATTATTTTTATTAGATATTACTTGTAGAGAGCCTGAAGATTCTGTAGACCTAGAGGTACAATAAACACATTTATAACATTTCTACATATAATTTAAGTCTGCATACTCTGCCGTGGAAAGACCCATACAGGGACTGCTTGCCAAAAGGACAAAGAAAGTGGAGGCAGTTAGAGAGGGAGAGAGAGAGAGAGAGAGAGAGAGAGAGAGAGAGAGAGAGGGAGACAGAGGACAGGGACAAAGAAAGAGAGAGGGAGTGAGAGATAAAGGGAGGAGGAGAGGGACAGAGGTAGAGAGAAAGAGGGGAGAGGGAGGGAAGGAGGCAGGCAGAGAGAGAGAGGGAGGGAAGCAGAGAGAGAGGGAGACAGAGGACAGGGACAAAGAGAGAGGGAGTGGGAGATAAAAGGAGGAGGGGAGAGGGACAGAGGGAGGGAGAGAAAGAGGGGAGAGAGAGGGAGGGAGGGAATGAGGCAGGCAGAGAGAGAGGGAGGGAGAGACAGAGAGGCGGAGATTGAAAGTTAGAGAGAGGGAGAGAGAAGAGGGAGGAAGAGAGACAACAAGCACGCACAGCGCAGAGAGAGGACACAGAGAGAGACAGCGTACATAAACTGAGAGGGCACAGAGAAAGGGAGAGAGAGACAGCACAGAGAGAGAGAGAGAGAGAGACAGTGCACAGAGAGAGAGGGCGCTCAGATAGAGAAGGTACATGGAGAGGGCACACAGGGAGAGGGCACGCAGAGACTAGCGCTCAGATTTTCACAAATATGTGCAACTTTTTTTATTCATAGAACTGGAAAGTTCATTACGATTTTTCTATTTTTTGCTAGTCTTTCTGATGTCTAATTCCCTTTGTACATCTACACAGAATATATGTATACTCTTTAAATCTAATTAATCTAAATAGATAACTTGACTTTCTTCATGTTCATTAATCCACCATTATATTCTCCTTTTTTAACATCTTATACCCAGTTAAGCAGAACAGGTAGGGCTATAGAGTATAGTGTGGGACAACTGACCTTTATGTATCTTTCATAGAATATAGCATCGTGGGCAAGTTGCCTATAGCTGTCATACAATATCAATACTGTCTTCTGTTTGGCTGCAGGTTATCTCATTGTTTGTAATAAGCAATAATCTTTTCTTTAACTCCCTTCAAATGAAAGCCAGGCCTTGCATTCCATTAGCTAAAGCAATCAAGATATTAGTTATTTATTAATGTGAAATATAATTGTTGTGAATAATATCAAAATCTATTTAGCACTGCTAAACTTTTCATTATTAAATATTCAATATTCACAGAGTGATTAGATAAAGTTACCATTAGTGCAATTATGTATAATTTACTAAAATGCATACAATTCCTTTCTTAATGCATTTAAAAGAACATGCTTTAAACATTACAAAGAGTGTGTTTTGCATGAGAAATATTAAAGGCATACCTAAGTTTCCTGTATTATGAGCGCTATTTTCGCGCGCGCTTTTGTGTACGCGCATGCACCGGCGCGCATGCGTTGTGGCGCATTTGGCGTGTGCCTGAAAGTCGTGCTATCGTACATGCATGTTGATTATTATTTTTTTTTCCTCCTCCAGCTTTGAGCAGATCTAGACAAGTTGTAAGTGCTATGCACATTAAACCTTGGATATCCCTGATAACATTAGCAAAACATTCATAATTTGTTTTGGCCAATCACAGGCAGCTTTACATTTTAATACAATGAAGCAATCAATGATGGACCTTTGTGCATGAAGGAATCATGGGATGTGTAGTCTCCCCGTAGAAGGAAGTAAGAGAAGTCAGACACTGAACTACAGATATCTGCATTGAGCTGCTTCTGGCTTGAAGGTTGAGAAATATGTATTTTTTTTTTAAATTCAGTCCACTTACAGATTTATGTGTAGCCTAGAGAGAAAGAGAATAAATAAATAAAAAGCAGCAGATACACAGAATGGGCTACCAGCAATGTGGTAATCACTCAACTATGCTAATTTGCCACATAGATTTATCTGCCAAACAGAGAGAGGGAAAAGCAGCAGCAGATACACAGAATGGACTACCAGTAGTTGCTTAGTTAGCTCTTTCAAACAGAGGGAGAGGAAAAACACAACAGCAGTAGTTTATACACAGAATGGACTACCAGTAGAAGTGGTAATCACACAATTATTCTCAGCTGCCGCTTAGTTAGCTCTATCAAACAGAGAGAGGAAAAAAAAAAAAAGCATAGGCAGTTGATACACAGAATGGAGTACCAGCAGAAGTGGTAATTAAGTGTGGAATGTGCTGCAGATAGAGACTCTTATATGAAAATACATAGCACCTTTTAACATGGATCTCATACTGCTTTGCAGCAGGGACAGGATTCCCAGACTGTAATATAAATGTTGCAGCTGCCTGTGCCTGTGGATGGCCAAAACCAATTATGAATGTTATGCTAATTTAAACTGGGATTTCAGGTAAATTGCAACTGGTAGAAATACAAGACATTTTGCTAACTTCAAGGTCAGTTTTTAAATGTTTATTTTGGTATTTTTTCATGCAAACAGAATGTTTACATACACTACTCATTATCCTCTATCAGATGCACTCATAATCCATTAAACTTAGATATGCCTTTAAAGAAAAAACATTCAATAATTGCAAGTAGTAGATACAGTTCTTAGTAAACTCCTATTTCAATCTATTAAATAAATGCATCAATATTCTCATTAAATGTATCACTTTGTTGGAATTTTGTAAGAGCGTTTCATGTTAAATCTATTTTTTAGTTCTCAATATTTCTAGATCGTAAAAAAAAAACATAAATAAATAAATACGACCTTTACATTTTGCAACCTTTATATGCAATAATTCTTTACTGCAGGAATCCATTTTTCTCTCTTGTCCTCTGCTGCCCATTACTTTATCAGATGGGCGTGTTCTTTACAAGGACACCAATTAAAATCCATTACAGTTGTAATTAAGTAGCAAACGTGCAATATATTATTTTGGAAATGTTTAAAATACATAAGCAAAACCTTTTAAAAACAAGTTAATTGGGATTTTATTAAAAGGACAACAGTAGTCAGATTTTTGTTATATGGCCTTTTACATTGAATAATTGGTAAAATATTTTTCGAAAGCAAGAAACAAAAACTACACAGTTCTTAAATAAATTAACTGTTATCCTGAGTGGATTATTATGCTACTATCATAGGAAGAATGTGCTTGTAAGCCAATGTTTAGTCCTACTGAAAATAATGGCAGTTTCAGCGGTGCACATAGAAGCTTCCTCTGCATTCAAACTCTCCACACCATCTTAGGAAATAAATCTAAAAAAAATAAATAAATGGTATATTCCATAGCAAGATAATTGCACATAAAAGGAAAACAAAACAAGAGTGTTGGCTTACCTCCATTATGGCTTTTCCATATGGAATCTAGAATAAATAAAACTTGTCAAATGAATTGTTGGATCCAACAACATTTTATTTATAGTAGCAGACATTGTTACAAAAATGTCTACATAATCTCCAGACCTATTCAAAGAACACTTTAAATATCCACAAAAAGAATGGTTTAGTTTAGATAAAATAAATGAAACTATGGATTACATTATGGAAAAAAAAAATTCAGCCAATAAAACACCTTTTGAAAACTCTTGTATACATCATTCTAATGAAGAAAAAAAACAAACATCTATATTATCTATAATTATGTAATCAACCTAGATACAGTTACTAAATTACCATATAAGACATCTTGGGAAAAGGAACTTAATATATCTCTTAACAAAAAACAATGGGATAAAATAACTTAATATATATTTAAGAGAATACACTTACAAAACATTAATGGGATGGGATCTTACTCCAGTAAGATTACAAAAATGAAACCCATGAATTAATGATAAATGCTTCAGAGGCTGTGATGTACCTGGAACTTTAAAAAACATGCTCTATGTGAATGTCCTAACATCTCGCAACTATGGGAAGAAATATATTCAATATAAGAAATACTCATGGGATTCTCTATCCCTAAAAAAAACAGACAAGGCATTATTAGGATTGCCTATATCAAAAGATAGACAACTCCTACTAAATTAAAAATTTTTAGCTACTAAAATTATCATAACTAAAAATGTTTTAATTAGAAGAGATAAAAAAAACAAATTCAAAGTATGCACAAAATGTACATGATGTCAGCAATTATAGACAAAAACTTTAAAGAAATAGATATCCTGAAAATATAAATAAAATAAATAAATTGATAACATAAGAACCTAAATACATTTGAACAAGGAGAAAAAGGAGAGAAAATTAATTTCTTAAATTATCCCACTTTTCCTTTTCTCTATCTTTTTATTTCTTTTTTCACTATTCTTGGTTTATTCACTCTTTTATAATATTTAAGATATTAAACTGGCATATGCAAAATTAAAAAAGAGAGAAAAAAAAGAAAAAATAGATTTTTTTTATTTATTACTGCTAATGTTATAGACCAGGGGTCACCAAACTCGGTCCTGGAGGGCCGACCCAGGCCTGGATTTGTGGATATCCTTGCTGCAAACAGGTGAGAATCTTGTTTCTTCAGCCATCCTGATTGACTCACCTGTTTGCAGCAAGGATATCCACAAATCCAGGCCTGGGTCGGCCCTCCAGGACCAAGTTTGGTGACCCCTGTTATAGACAATTATATAAAAAAAACTAAGACATTTCTATTTACGTATATCTACAACATAAATGTTAATTATTTGTTTTCCTTTTTATTTACAAAAAAAAGTATTTTTTTTTAAAGTAGATGTTAAATATTAAACTACAGTGCTTTAATTCTATGTCCAGATATTGGATGGGTCACATAATAGATCTTTTTTAGGTAAGAAAAACATGAGACTGGAAACTAATACAAATTACAACAGTAATTAAATAGCAAATAAATGCAATATTTGTTCCTGAAAATGGCTAAAAATCTGTAATCAAAAACTAAAAAAAAAAAAAAACAGGTGGATTGTGGATATATTTGAATATCAAAAAAGTTTTTCTATGCCCTAATTTACCTATTGCTTGGACAAATTCAGATTCACCAAAATGGTCCTAAACAGGTAAAGTGAAAAATAGTAAATGTAATACTTGAATGGAAAGCTCTGAAATTTAAAAGGTCTCATATGAACTGTGATATATTTCAAAATCAATATGAGGTACTTTAGCAGAAAAAGCCATATGTCACAAGCTAAAGTGCTGTGTACATTTTTCTTAGGGCCTAGGAAGCAATAAAAATGTCAGCCCGGACTCCTCTTGTCTGGCTGTGGTTATATTGGGAACAGGCAACAAAGAGGTTAATTACTACTTTGCTTCACCTCCCTCCCAGGGTAAGATGGATCGGTTTGTCATTGAGAGGTGACAGATGAAGATAAAGCGCAGGTACAGCTCCCAGGAACCATGCCCTGATTGTACAGTATTTGCTGGAGGAGCAGAACAAAAATGGAATCTACAAGCCTGCAGTATTGATATCGCTGCCAGACAAGGTAGGGATTTAACATACCTGGAGTCTATAAGGGAAAGAGATGCTGATAGTGCAAGAGATTTGGATCAATACTATGTAAAAATATATTTTTTTAAATTGCATTTTCATCAAAATTAAAGAGATACATTATTTAATGGATAGGGTTACTAGACCATCTCTGTTATGCATTGTATGTATCACTGTGGTGAAGTGCTGCATACACCTCCCAGGTCCCCCTGGGTTGGGGGAGGAGACCCTTGAGCCAGCAGGACTGGGGAGATGAGGAAGGAAGTGGATAGCTGGCATTAAAGCCTTTATAGACTCTTTTCGCTCCTCTTCAACTCTCTTCCCACACAAGTGAGGTATCCACCCACCCATCCCAGTAGGAAAAAAGAAAGGGAGTCATTGCTGGGTTGAATTGTGTTAGGCGTTTATTGTTGAGGTTTGATGATGCTGTATTAAAGTCTTTGTAAAAAAAAACAACAATAAATAATAAATAAATGTGCCATATGTTATCACAGCATCGGATGGAGAGGGGGCTCGCCAGTCCAGTGGTGAAGTGGCTACCCTATGGGGGTATGGCTGTACCATCACAATAGGCCCTGGGCGTGGGTTCAGGGCATAGGGGGTACTGTCTCTGGCCTGGCTCCTCCCCTCAATTGTTTATTTATTTATGATTACTGTTGATAGTAATTTGTTATTATGTTTACAAACCAAACGCTGTGGCCTGTTTTTCATCCAACAAGTTGTTTGGGTCTGTTAGTGGGAGGGGAGTAGCGTACAACTTGAGCTATGCTCGTACATTCTCTTACAATAGAGTCATGCTTGTACAATAGGGTTTCATTTGTTTATTTAATAACTGGTTAGCAAAATCAGTTTTTGAAGAAAAAAAATCTATTTAGATTTT
Organism: Discoglossus pictus; assembly: GCA_027410445.1. Lineage (NCBI taxonomy): Eukaryota > Metazoa > Chordata > Amphibia > Anura > Alytidae > Discoglossus > Discoglossus pictus. The sequence continues at coordinate 81,936,562 of CM050171.1, read as the reverse complement.
AAAACCTTTATCAGATTTTCAGCAGATATGCTTTTCTCCACCCTCTATCAGGTGTCCAGAAGGCGGTAGAGTATATGCACAAGAGGCTGTCCTGACAGCAAACATTGGGCCTCATTCAAATGTGATTTGGCCAATTGAATAGGGCTCTATATAAGCACATAAGCAAGGTCTTCACTAACTAAAAACTTCTGTAAAAAAAAAAAAATGCTATGGCCCTCATTCAATTGCAATTTGGCCAATAGAATAGGGCTCTAAATAAGCACATAACATATATTTTTTAAAGACATTTTTAGTTAGTAAACATCTATCAAAAAGCAAGGTTTTCACAAACTAAAAACTTATTTAAAAAAATAGGCTGTGTGCTTATTTAGAGCCCTATTCAATTGGCCGAATCGCAATTGAATGAGGCCCTATGTGCTTATATAGAGCCCTATTTAATTGGCCGAATCGCAATTTAATAAGGCTGATAGTGCTTCTTCAAATAAGACTAGAACAATTAGAAAGAAAAATAAGACAGCCCCCTAGGGAGAACCTCTTTCACCCCTGGAAACCTGGAAGCAGTTCCTGTATTTCCTGAACATTACATTTAAAAGCTGCAAAAGTACTGTTTTATGCTAATTAGGTACTAAATAAATTAAATTCTACTGTGTTTTCATTATACTGGCCCTTTAAAAGACTATGGCCAGTTCTAGATATAGGTTTGTTCTAGCTTTAGGTTTGTTATTATATGGGGCATATCACATATATAGTTGTGAGCGTACGAGTCGTTGCTCACGCTTGCGGGCTCGCGCAGCGAGCCGTGGCCCTCGCGTAGCGAGGTCACTGGGCAAGGGCCTCAGTTGCTGGCATGGAGCGCCGAAGGCGCTCCATGCCAGCAACTGAGGCCCCTCGCGAAGCGAGGGCCTCAGTTGCTGGCGAGGTCACTGGGCACGGGCCTCAGTTGCTGGCATGGAGCGCCGAAGGCGCTCCATGTCAGCAACTGAGGCCCCTCGCGAAGCGAGGGCCTCAGTTGCTGGCGAGGTCACTGGGCAAGGGCCTCAGTTGCTGGCATGGAGCGCCGAAGGCGCTCCATGCCAGCAACTGAGGCCCCTCGCGAAGCGAGGGACTCAGTTGCTGGCGAGGTCACTGGGCAAGGGCCTCAAACCCTCGCAAAATTCACGTCGCTACTCAAAAAACACGACACACAAATTACGACACTCGCTAAATTTTACGAGGAACGCAAACAACGTACGAAACACGTTACCACACATTACGACCTCGCAAACATCGGACGCAACACGCCGACATACAAACATTTAAAACACAATACATACACACAGCACATACATAAAAAACTTACCTACACCAAGAGGGAGCACCCAGGACCTCAAAAATGCAACTTACACCTCGATTTTACTCGAAATAAAACAGTTTAGAGACTAAAAAAAAATCTAAGCGACAGAAAAAATGGCCGCCGAACAAAACGAAAACGAGGCTACAGCACTCTAAACTCGCAAAACACCACAAAACACCTACGGATATTCCGATACAGACCTATACCACACATTACTCGCCATTTTACACCAATGCGGAAGTACACGACTACGCTAACGGTTTGGTCTCGCGCACGCACAGTGTTACACTGCACACATTCAGCATGCTTATACAGCAGCTCCACATCACTAATGCTGCAGCAACATCAACACAGATTGCCAGCTCTTCATCACAATGCTTCAAAATACGTACACTATATTCATTTACTAATTTAGCTACCTTACAATTTCATTGCCGTCATTTTTTGACGGGCAATTCGCTAGTATGACATATACAAGAGCTCTCTATCTCTTTACCATGTGGTACATAAAACCATAGGGTTCCCTGGTGGTCCAGTGGTTAGGATTCAGTGCTTTCACTGCTGCAACTTGGGTTCAATTCCAGTCAGGGAACCAAAAGGTCACACCACTCTGAAGCCATGCGAGGTTGGGCCTAGTCAGTACTTGAATGGGAAACCCCCTAGGAAAACTAGGTGCTGTATGCTGTGGCCCACTGCAGAAGTAACTGACAACCCACTGCAGTATCTCTACCATGAATACCAAGTGGATCAGTATGGTGTGTTGTGGTCTATGAGGTCACGGAGGCTTGGACACAACTGAGAAACACAAAACATGCAACCATATGTATTAAACAATGCATTTTCTTCCTCTGGAAAACAATTGCTGTAAAAGCTTAGCAAGTTACTTTTGATTTAATGCAAAAGGTCATTTTTGATTTCAGCCCCACGGGTAATGAATGATTTCTACGTTTAGCTCAGTAACTTGACTATTGCTGGATTGCTGCTTAGACGAGGCTTGCCATTGGCTAGTGCATCTAGAACTACAAAAACATTGTGTGCATGAGCTTAGGGGTAGAGCTTTGCAGGAACTGATTGGGAGGTTTCAGTGAATAAAATCAGAATTTGTAAGCACTTGCGAATACAATTATGCTTTAATATGCAAATAAACAATTAAGCAGTTTATTGTAATATTAAAAACATTTTAGATGTATGGAGAGGTGTTATGTGACCTGGACAGTAATTTTCGTGTATGAGGTTTTACAAAAATTTTATGTTTTTCAATTTCTGACAATAATTTTTATGCCCAAATCCCAGGTTCATAACATAAACTGCTTTATGTGCTGATGTTAAAAGTAAATGGCATGTTGTATGTGTATGAAACAAATGAGTGAAAGCGCTGCACAGTCATTAGTGGGACCCACTGGACTCTTCCACTACTGGGTCATAGCTGCATCAAAGTGAGAGCAAGAGCTTTGGAAACAAACATTGTAATTATGCAATTATCATTTACTGTGTTGTTCCATTTACTTTTCTGAGCTGAATTTCTCAGCAATGTGTTCCCGTGTGATCTAATGAGCTTTCCATTGGTCCTATTGAAAGCACTGGCAGTTTTAGCTGTCATATTCCATTTGTGCAGATAGAAGTATTCAAAGTATTCTCTCAGCACATGAACAGCAGAATTCAAAATAGTCAAGGAGCATAACGTATTTCAATAACACTGTGTAAAAAGTGATCCTGTATACTTTACAATGTAGATTATTAGCAATTTTATTTTGGAGGATTTTGTGTTCACGAGAACTTCTTTACGTCTCCCTCTAGTGGTTACAATGTTCATATTAGCATCTCAGACATCACAAGTTATATGAAGCTGAAATTCCTAATTTTCTATAATTAATGTTTTTTTTGCATGAAAAATGTGTGATCTTTAGGCTATGAAAGCTATTTTGGTCCTTTCCCTCTTCCCTTACGCAAAAGATTGGCAGGAGTAGTGCCGCCACTAAACGCTAGATGAAGCAGCGTATTTTCGGAATACTGCTGTACATTGCATTTAAGGTGCGCCGACAGAAGAGGCCTTGAGCTATGAGAGGCGTGCCCGCGCCTCGCTGTTGATTCAGCGCCATTGAGTTGCGCCACATCGGAGGGGGGAATAGTTATAGTCCTTCTCTGATACCTGACAGTGCCATCTTGCGGGTACTTTCAGTAACTGCAGCTGTCAGTGCTGGCGATTTCTTGCGCATACATAACGGGATAGATACGTTATCTTAATTCCCTGTGCAAAGGAAGCTTTTGAACATTTTTGTAACTCTCTCCCTGACACATAAAATGATGTGCAGCTAATCAAAAAACAGCAAAATGTATTAATATTGCACAGCTGATAAAGCAATTGACTTTAAGTAGTACTTACAGAACATTTACTTTTTTGTGGTCTCATTTCTCTTTGGGTCCTCTGAAACACTAAATTGATATTAAGCAACATATTTTTAGAAAGTTAGAAAAATAAACACTTATTTAAATGTTACTTCTATATGGAATTACTCTTTTCTTTATTGTGGGCTTCCATTTCAGCTACTGTCGTATCTGTCCTTGCAGATTTAAACTAATACTGTGAGGGCACAAGCATTTGCCGTGTTTTCATTATATCAGATGGATGCTTCTTCTGGTCAATGTTTTCTCCCACCTACCCGCTGCAGCATTATCGAGTATAATTGTTCCAGAGAATATTTCTTTAATGCTGGCAGATTTAGTGGCAGTGGCCTTATAAACCATTGATCTTTGCATTGAAGGGAGGGCCAAGGTGCAAAAAAAAAAAACGCCCCCGGGCCCCTTCATTAAATAATATAGCATTTTTGTTAGTATGTATGAATGTGTGTAATATATATATTCAGCGCTACGGAATATGTTGGCACGTTATAAATAAATATATATATATAATGTGTATGTATGTGGGATGAAGAATATATATGTGTAATATAGAACATATATTTATTTATTTATGTATAACACAGTGTGTGTGTATATATATATATATATATATATATATATATATATATATATATATATATATATATATATATATATATATATATATATATATATGATAAAGAATAAGCAGAGGTAGGGAGAGCCAGGAGGCAGTCATGGTCTGCCTTATATCTTCTGCCCTCCTTTCTCACTCACATCCTACACCCCAGATCTTTTGGGCCTGGCTATCCAGGATCCCCCACCCACGGCCCCCCTGTCTGGGCGTCCCTCGCCATACAGAGTCAGGTGCTGTTGGAGTGGGGGCTGCAGGGGCACTGAGTAGAGTGGGGATGTGCAGGAAGTGCAAGTGCACAGGAAGTTCAAGTTGTGTGTTGGGCCCCGCCCCCCGAGGGCCCTGGTGCAACATACCACTTGCACCACCAATATCTCCTTCCCTGTTATGAGGGCATTGGCAGTTGTTATGCCACATTTATAGAGCTTCCTCTCTGTATTCAAAGTCTACTCCCACTTCAGAAATGTAAATCACAATTGCATATAAAAGTATTAAACTACAGGCTGTACTATTATTTTTTTTCCCATTCTAAAAAAAAAGTTGCATAATTATTTTTAGGGTCCATTTTAAATTCATGACCACATAGGTCCTGTAAAATGTTGGTCCTTTAAACGTGATGGTGGATTGAAAAATATAAGCCTCTTTTTGTCTACAAAATTCCAGTCAATTTAAAATAACTTTAAGTAAAAAATCCTATTCCCTAAAGACAGTGTAGGAGTTTTTTATGCAGCCATTATTTCTAAGCTTATCTTTCTGAACTAACCTGCCTGGTCCCCATCACTGCATGAACAAGACTAATTTCCGGCCTAGTAAGGCTCTGCTACACATCAGGCCTGAACTGAGGAGATTCAATGCCTTTTTCCCTCCTTCATTCAGATAACACTTGGATAAGAATTTTCTTTACATTTTCAAGTTTGTTTGGTCTGGGCCTTAAAAGTCAAGTTATGTCATCTGTTTGCAATCCTTAAAATACATTATCTTTATTAGTGTCTACATGGTATTAATGTTTTTATACAGAAACCACCTAAAATGGTCACAGCTAGGTTACTTTTATAGGAATTTTGATCAGGTGATGTGATATCAATGGCATATTCAAATATTAAAACAATAATAATGTGTTACATTTTCTATCATGCATCTAAATTAATATTTTAAACACGTTTTTTGATGCAAAGATGAATGAACTGCATAACTTAAATGTACTTAACTAAATTTTACTTAAATTAAATGGAAAACTTAAATTTACTTCACATCCTACACACCCATATGAATGAATGGGTATTAGCTATGAAACATCACGAATCTTACTCTGTGGGCTGGCTCACAAATGATTTATGGAACTTTTTTTTGTATTATATTGAGTGCCGGTAGCAGAAAGCACACAGTGGAGGCTCCAAATATGGTACAATTGTAACTATAACTAATAACAAGTATTTTATCAGGTTAATGCTTTTGAAAATTATTTTTCTTACAGTAAACTTACACTGACCTTTGCAATTTGCTCAGCCTTTCTGATCCATCTAACAAGCATAGACTTTTATCTGGCTCTTATGGGTTATTATTGCAAATAATTGCTAATAACCCCTGGGAATTGGAACGTGCCTTGGTCATGATTGGTTAAATTCTCCAGAATTGAATCTTAAGCAATAATAAGCAACATCCTACACACCTGTATCTTTTAATAATAATGTGGAGCATTTACAAGAGTGGTATTTTCAGCCATGATGTGCTGTAGTCTCCAAAACTATATTTTAAGCCAAGACGTGCAGTACTTTCCATAGTTGTATGATGTACTGTATTCTCTGTAGCTGTATTTTTATCCATAATGTGCTGTACTCGCCATAGTTGTATTTTGGCCATGATGTGCTTTTACTCTCTATTTACAGAGACATGTGCCTCTACAGAGCCTTCAGGAGAGAGGAGATTGTGTCATGTGCTTGAATCCACCAATGAATAAACAAATTCCCCTCCCTCCCTTCTCCTTCCACTCTTGAATAGGTAATAACAATTAGATGAACATCCTGACTCAGAGCCTCATTCAATTGCGATTTGGCTAATTGAATAGGGCTCTCTATAAGCACATAGCATTTTTTTTATTTTTACAGAAGTTTTTAGTTAGTGAACTTCTATCCAAAAGCAAGGTCTTCACTAACTAAAAACTAAAAAAATATACACATTTGAATGAGGCCCATAATATCCTTCTAGCACAAACCATGTCCACTAAAATATAGATTTTTTACCAAAATGTTCTTATGCCTACAGTTTACAGAGCTGCTAATGTTATTAAGTATTACAAACTTCAGACATTTTTTTACCTTATCTGCAGTAGTCCTTTATTGTCTGTTTAGGAGATAACTTTAGGCAAAATCTTGAAATTTGGTACCCCCTAGTGGTGTGTCCCTTGAAAACATCAGGTGACCATTTTAACATATTTTTATGCACGGGACTGTGCAAAATTAAGAATAATGGGCTTAGGGCCTCTTTCAATTGCGATTTAGCCAATTGAATAGAGCATTTTTTTTTACATAAATTATTAGTTAGTGAACTTCTATCCAAAAGCAAGGTCTTTACTAAAAAAAAAAATATGCTATGTGCTTATATAGAGCCTTGTTCAATTGGCCAAATCACAATTGAATGATACCCTTAGGGCCTCATTCAATTGCGATTTGGCCAATTGAATAGGGGTCTAAATAAGCACATAACATATTTTTTTAAATACGTTTTTAGTTAGTGAAAACCTTGCTTTTGGATGCATTTTTACTAACCAAAAACTTCTTTAAAAAAAAATATGTTATGTGCTTATTTAGACCCCTATTCAATTGGCCAAATTGCAATTGAATGAGGGCCTAAGTCACTATATCTAGTTTTGTTACAAAGGCACTGTAATGGTCCAACATTCAAAAACTCATAGCGGTCAAGATCAGTAGGAATAAATAATCAGCTTATCTCATTTTTGGGCTGTAGCTCCTAAATGCTTAGTTTTGGTGACAGTATAATTTCCACTGTGTTTCACTATTCAGTAATGAGGTAGCTGCAGACAGTGGCAGAGCTAGTGAATGGAGGGCCCGATGCAAAATGATTTTGGACTCCCCAATATCTCTGTATGTAGGTGACTGCATTGGTCAATAAAAATATATTTGTAGGTGATATTGTAGGATAATCAGATCACCTTTCTATAAAAAAATGTCTTCCCCTCTCCACTAATAAATTAAGAACCCTCCTGGTTGTTGTCCCTTATGCTTTGCACCTGCTGCACTGGCATTAGCTCCGCCACTGGCTGCAGGGATGTGGTAGTGCACTCTGCAACCAATGCTAACCAATTTTAAAAGATGAGAGGATCTCAAGCCTAAAAATAAGGGAGAAAACAGCTATGCTCAGTGTAAGTTTCCTTACAAAAGAGCAAGAATGTAAATCACAATAAACGTAGGTGTTGTTTATACTGATATTTTACATTTGACAGTTAAGATGGTAGACAATTGTAGTGGCTCTTGAAAGAAAACGTGTTTGTAAATAAATTACTAATGTCTCCTTATTATAATATTTATGTCAGACAGCTCCGTAAAATAGGTTAAATGAATAAATGACAAAAATAATGATGTAACTAAAAAATGAATTTGCAAAATGTCACCCTACAATTTATTTTTTATTTAAATAAGTTTTATTGAAATACATGGAAAGTACACAAAATCTAATTATACGTTGCATATTTGTTACATTAAATTGGTACAGTAAACTTCTCCATGTACCGTCATACCTTCTAGAAAACATTTTCTTTCTATTTCTTTTTTCTTTTCCTTCTTTTCTTTTCTTATTGATTACCCTACAATTTATTTTATAATCTTCTAATGTGGTTTAAGTAGATGATTCTCATTACTTGCACCCCTAGGCCCTCATTCAATTGCAATTTGGCCAATTGAATAGGGGTCTAAATAAGCACATAACATAAGAAGTTTTTAGTTAGTAAACATCTATCCAAAAGCAAGGTTTTCACTAACTAAAAACTTATTTAAAAAAAATATGTTATGTGCTTATTTAGAGCACTATTCAATTGGCCAAATCGCAATTGAATGAGGGCCCTAGTAAATAATCCAGGTTTTTATTTAAATATTCTATTTTATATATTCTATATATTTCATAAAAATGGTAGTTTACTTTCTTTAGATGATCCCTCATGTGAATATATCTGCCATGCAGAAGTTTTGAGGTATTTACAAATCCAACAATGACACAATGCATTTTTGTAGATTTCATTTGAAAATATCCTCACCATTAAGGTATAACTGCAGAAATATTTCCTTACAGTGCAACCCTTCCAAAGAGTGTTAATGGAACAAACTCCAAATTACAGTAAATTCTGTGGAACGTCTTAACCCCTTTCCTTCTATTCCATAAGGACACCCAGAGTCTAAAACCTTGCAAACGTCTGAGTTTTAAGGTCATCAATGAATCTCGTTACAGAGTATAACCTTATATAGTAATTGTCTTGTAAAACCCACAAAATGTAACTCCTCGTTTCAATGAAAGACAATTTAGAAAGCACTTGTAGAAGTCATGAAAAAGTGGCATGCTATTATTTGAATCAAATCTTGCCAAACTAAATAAAATAACTCCCTCTATCCTTTCAATTTGCTTTTAAGGCTGTACATAGAGAGGCACATTTTTCCATGCTGGGTAAAATACACTAAAAAGTGAAGCAATTTTCTTCTCTCTTAACAAAAATATTCATTGCAGCATTTAAGAAAAAAACATTTTCACCCTTTCAAAAAACTAATTCTTGGTATTAACCAAATTATAATTTTCCTCTCTTTAAAAAGATATGAGTACCATAGATTTGTGCTGATAAAGCTATGTATTGTAATAAATATCTTAACATAAGCTGAGAACTAGATAATGTAATGGTAACAAGACTTTGTTTTGATTAATAACGTCTTATATATACCATTCTAAAATATGATTTATTTAATATAACATATATTTTTATTCATTTTTCTATTTTTTATTTATTTCAAAAATCATCACACAATTATCTGGTTAATTTTCAAGAATTACTTTAAGTCAATTACTTTGTTTATTTTAAATATTCAATGTGATGTTTTTAAATGTCTCTATCTTTATTATTCGGTCATGTAAGACTTGATCATTTAGCTTTTTTCATGATAACAGCAAACAGTAAAAATATTCTAAAATTATATAATGTTTGTTATTTTACACTTAAAGGAACTAAACCGTCCTTTGACACAATGTTGAATAAGAGCTCCATAAGGTTTATAAAGGAACAGGAAGTAAGTTTTCACTGACATTGGCAGTTATACATTTTGTTTGTTTTTGTAAGTCTGCTCAAAGCAGTAGCAATAAAGAATAATAGGCCGCAACCTTCCATGTACTTAAAGAAGCTTTTGATAACACATTACTGTGGACAGCCACATAATTCAAGGAGATAGCTGAAGGTAGGTGTCAAAATGATTGAAGCCAGCAGTGCTTCAGTCTGAAAGATGGTGTGTGGACCTAACATTTCCAGGGCACTTCAGCCTCTAAAAACAAGACCAACTCATATGATTGCCAGTCACAGGACCCGATGACAGCTATTGCCATCTCCCAGTGATGTCTTGGGTGGAAGAATGGACAAAGGCCCCATATCTTATCTTATGTCTTACTGAAAACAGAATGCAAAACGGAGACAGAATGCAGAACTGCTGTCCCATGAGAAACGCTTTAGTTTTATGGAATGTTTTTGAACACACAAACCGCAGTCTCTGTGTTAAAATGCATTTATTGGTTGCAAATACTGATGGTTTTTGGAACACATTAAAACAAGGGAAAGGGTCAAATCAATATCATAAACATAACTGAGGCAATATTCTAAACTTGTACATGCTTGTTTTCAGTAAACATGGTGAATAAGTATGCCTCTGTTCACCTAGATTAGAAAAAAAATGCTATTTTTTTTTTGACTGAAAAGTTTAATCTCATTAAATAAATTATATTTTGTTAGCCAGCCTTGAACAATGTCAAACATCTTTAAAAAGCAACCTTAGAAGCAGATTCAGATGCTAAGTCACTTTCCAAACATAGGCAGAAACCCTGTTCCTACAGGCAGATACCTCCTTCACGGACACCATAAATCTATACACAAATAGCACCTCTCAATATTACAATATACTCTCCTCATATAAAGATACCCTCATTTTGCACTGAGTCCATATTTAGTACACATTTAACTTGTCCCCAATAAAACAGATTCGTTCTACGCATATACATTGTTTTCCATGGATAGATACACTCTCTGTATTTAAATATATTATGATCTGCAGACAAAACTCTCACCATACACAGATATCATTATCCAAAGATAAAGAGAGCCTTCTCTCTTACATACATATCTTCTCCCATTATACATATATCATCATCTATAGGAATAAAACACTTGTAAATACATGTCATCTTCCAGAGACAGATACTCTGTTCAAATACTCATATTCCATTTTCCATAGACATATACTCTCTCTTGATAGCATATATGCTATCTTCCATACACATATACCATCATCCATAGACAAATTCCCACTTCCCATACAAATATGTAATCTACTATAGACAGATACCATCTCTCTATATACATATGTCATCATCCATCAAAACCCACTTTCATACACATATGGGGCCTCATTCTATTAGCGGCCGCAGCCGTTGCGGGGCCGCAAGGACCGGCCGCAAGCTATTCTGCTATTCTATTCCCTTACGGCCGGAGGCTCCGGCAGGCTTGCGGCCGGTGCCTTGCTATCTCTTGCTGCCGCTCGCGCCGGAGGAAAGCCTTTGATCTAAAACGGCCGCAAGAGATTTGCAATTCAATTGCTCCGGGAAACCTCTCTGCAAGGCTAAAAGCGAGCCGCAGCTTACTTGCAGGAAAGAGGTCTCGCTAGCACCAATTAAGCACATAAAATAGCTCAAATAACGCCATCCTGCACTTTGAGAAGACTATAAAGGGATTTTAGGTGTTAGAAAAAATAGCACATAATTATCCTGTACTCAAATCCGTAAAATATTTTATTTTTAATATCCGTAAAATATCCATGTAAAAAGTCCAGAGTGCTTGGAGCACCTCAGACCCGCCCACGCCGCAGCCGGAAAATAAACAGTTAATTTGAACTCGGGTTTGGGCAGATGTGCAAGCTTGAGAGTGGGTTCCTTTTAATCCTCATGTCCCCCAATATGATCCCTAGCATTTACAGAGCTGTACAGTGCAGGCTTGAATTTATTTTTGAGTTTTTATATTTCTGAGATTACGGCCGGTTCCAAGATATGCGGCCGGCCGTAAAAGGAGATCCTTGCGGGGCCGTATAATAGAATCGCGAGTTAACTGAACCCCCGCAAGGAATCGCAGCCTTACGGCCGATTTACGGCCGATAATAGAATGAGGCCCATGGTATTTACCATAAATAGTTACCATCTTCCCTTATACATATACCATCATCCATATACAAATATTTACTCCTTATACACACATACCATCTTCTATAGAGATATATCATCTTCCCATGCACAAATACCATCTTCCATACACAAAAGCAGAGGCAATGAATGGACAGCTCTACTGCAAAATAATTTGGGCCCCATCCATTGCATCTTCTCAATGCAAAGTAGATATCTGTAGAGATGAATAAAAAAGGAAAATAAATGTGGTTGGTCAGATCAACCCTAGGGTAATCAGATCCCCTTTCGATGATCTGGTCTTCTCCCCTAATAAATGAAGAGTCCCACTACTCCAGGTCACTGAAGTAGCAAGGGCACCTACAGTGTTGTGGGCATCAGTGCTTTACACTTACTGCAACAATGTCCTGTATGCACAACATCTTACCATACTCAAGCTACAGAAATCTAGTGACAATATGTGGTTCGTGTTTTGTATATATTTTTTTAAATAATACAGTAAAAGACATATTTTAAGATTTTTTTCTTCTCAAATATATCATTTGACCTTCTTTGTATTACTGATTACTGTGCAGAGCACTAACCTACCTTAGAATATTAATAGAATGAGTGGCAGCTACTACTTAAAAATAAAGTTACTAGTATATTCCAGTTGTTTCAGAAAAAAATTGACCACCTATCGTAGACTGTTTAAGCTCTGTAAAGCTAGGCTTCTACTGGCAAAACTAGCATGTTGACATGACTTTTATCTGAGTCCTTGAATAATATTTACATCACTCTACAAGCTATACATGACGCACTTCAGATAAAGACAGGAAAGGAATATACAATTTAATCTCTTCTAAGAGCTTTATTTAAGATTATAACATTGCACCAGCACCTCCACATTAGTTTTCCTTTTTTTCTGGTATTTTCTCATGTAATATTGTGAATTTACCATGAATAAATGTCAAAGATATTGCCAGGACAAAGATTAAGATTATATGAATATTCCTTAAAAGGTTTGTTGCATTTAACACAACTCCATGCTGAAAATGTTAGAAGTAAAGAAATTTATAATTATTTTTGTGTATATTTTTCAGGTTTTCTTTGGGGCTCAGTCATTTTCATTAAAAAAATGTGTTCTCTTCTTTGGAGAGTCATCCCTTTCCATTGTATTGAACCATATTTTCAACACTATTGCAACACAATATTACATTATGGATGCCATCCCCAGAACTTATCAGAATTCCTGCCTGGCCCAGAATAACAATTTACTAAATTTAAATGTGCATGCTGCTAAATTGGGATCTACTAAAATCCCTTCTGCCCTGTTATAGCTAGTTCATCAAGGCTCATCGTGAGTTATCCTGAACGTGGTATGTAATGGGTGTGTTAAGGACGTCTTACCTGCCTCTACCGTGAAATCCAAGTTCTCTGAATTTACCAAACACTCATTCTGCTTTTTACTACCCACAATGCTGGTATTTAGCATTTTGTTGTTGTTCAGTCATGTCCGACTCTTTGTGACCCAATGGACTGCAGCACGCCAGGTACATCTCTTAGTCACTTCCCCTCTGAGCTTCATCAAGTTCATGTTCATTGCTTCAGTGACCTTATCTATCCATCTCCGCCTCTGGCGTCCCTTTCTTCTTGTGCCTTCAATCTTTCCCAGCATCAGAGTCTTCTCTAGGGAATCCTGCCGTCTCATGATATGGCTAAAATATTTGAGCTTCAGCCTCATGATCATACCTTCTAGTGAACAGTTTGCCTTGATTTCCTGAAGTACTGATTTATTGGATCTTCTTGCAGTCCAAGGGACTCTTAAGTAGTTTTTGCCAACACCGCAATTCAAAGGCGTCAATTCTACATCGCTTAGACTTCTTTATGGTCCAGCTCTCATATCTTTATGTTACTACTGAGAATACCCTAGTTCTATCTATGCTGACCGTTGTTGATAGTTTAATATCTTTACATTTTACTAGCTGGTCCAAGCTTGCCATGGCTTTCATCCCTAGAAGCAAACATCTTTTAATTTCATGGCTACAGACCCCATCTGAAGAGATCGTGGATGCCAGGAAAATAAAATCTGTCACTGTCTCCACTTCTTCCTCATCTATGTGCCAGGAACTGAGATTGCCATTTGCCATATTTTTAACATTGAGCAGCAAGCCAGCTTTTGCACTCTCTTCTTTTACCTTCATCAATAGGTACTTTAGTTTATCCTCACTTTCAGCCATCAAAGTAGTATCATCTGCATAATCTGAGGTTGTTGATATTTCTTCCAGCAATATTGATTACGGATTTTGAATTATCCAGCCCGGGCTTACGCATGATGTACTCTGCATATAAGTTGAATAAATAAGGTGACAATATATACAACCGTGTTACACACCGTTTCTGATCTTGAACCATTCTGTTGTCCCATATTCGGTTTCGACTTTGGCTTATTGGTCCATATACAGATTCCTCAGGAGGTGGATGAGAGGATTTGATACTCCCATCTTTTTATGGACTTGCCACATCCACACAGTTAAAGGTTTTAGAATAGTCTATGAAGCAGAAGTAAATGTTTTACTCAGAACTCTCTTGATTTCTCTATTATCCATTGGACATTAGCAATTTGATCAGTTGTGCCTCTTCCACTGAGGAACCAGGCTTGCACATCTGGTAGTTCCTGGTGCATATATTGTTGGAGTCGGGCTTGTAGGATCTTAAGCATTACCTTCCTGGCATGTGAAATAAGTGCCATTGTTTGATAGTTGGATCAATCTTTGACACTACCTTTTTTGGGGATTGCGATGTAGACTAACCATTTCCAGTCTATTAGCCATTGTTGAGTTTTTCAATTTATTTATTTTTTGTCATAAGGCAAGCAATACTTTCACAGCATCACCTTGTAAATTTTGAATCGTTCAATTGGGATTCCATCAACTCCCGCAGCCTTGTTATCAGCAAGGCAGCATAGGGTCCAACCAGTTTCGCTCTGTAAGTTTTCTGGCTCTAGCTCATTGGACAAACTATTGAGGTCATCAGTGCTGTTAAGATTCTTCCTGTATAGATCTTTAGTGTATTCCTGCCTCTATTTTTGTTGTTTATCATGTCCACTTTGGCATAAAAGGGGCCTTTGAAATTCCCAATTTTCTTGAAGAGATCTTTTGACTTACCCACTCTGTAATCTTCTTCTATCTCTTTACATCACTCATTGTAGAACGACTCTTCTTGCTATCCTCTGGAATTCTGCATCCAGTTGGACAAATCTTTTCCTATCTCCACCACCTTTCACTTTCCTTCTTTCTTGAGCTACTTTCAAAGCCAGTTTGCCTTAGTTTTCTTTCTGTTAGGTATATTTTTTATTGCTGTTTCCTGGATAATGTTGCAAATTTTGGTCCAAAGTTCTTCAGGCATTTCTATTATTTACTTCCAATGCATTTTCACAAGGGATATTATTTATTTTGTATCTGCTTGGTCTGATGATTTCCCCTCTTTTCTTCAGTTTAATTCTGAACCTTGTATTTAAAAAGCTCATGGTGTGAGCTGCAGTCAGTTCCAGGTCTTGTTTTGCTGATTCTATAGAGCTCCTCCATCTTTGGCTGCAAAGTATATTGCCAATCTGATTTCTATATTGTCCATGTGTAGAGTCGTCTCGGAGGCTGTTGGAAGAGGGTGTTTGCTATGACCAGAGAATTATCTTGACAGAATTCTACTAATCTCTGACCTGCTTCATGTTTTACTCCAAGGCCAAACGTGATAGTTATTCAGGTGTCTTTTGGTTCTATATTTTAGCATTTCAATCTCCTATGATGATAGTGACATCTTTTCTTGGTGTTATATCTATGAACTGTTGTATATATTCATAGAACTGGACAACTTCAGCCTCCATGGTTGGAGCATAGACTTGGATCACTGTGATGTTAAATGGCTTGCCTTGAATCTGAATTGAAATAATTCTGTCATTTATTGGGTAGTAACTGATCACTGCTTTGTCCACCCTCTTATTGTCTATGAGAGCTACTCCATTTCTTCTACGGGATTCTTGACCACAGTAGAAGATCTGGTAGTTGTCTGATGTGAAATGTCTCATTCCAGTCCATTTAAGTTCACTAATTCCCAGGATATCAATGTTTAACCTTGTCATCTCGTTCTTGACCATGTCTAGTTTGCCTTGGTTCATAGTTCTAACATTCCAGATTCCAATGCTGGGTTCTTTGCAGCAGCGTACTTTCCTTTCCTCTCCAGACACATCCGCAGCTGGGTGTCCTTTCGGCTTTGGCCCAACCAATTAATTAGATCTGGTGCTACTTGTTTAATTGCCCTGTGCTCTTCCTCAGTAATGTGGTAGACACCTTCTGACCTGAGGGGCTCATATTCTGCTGCCATATCATTATGTCTCTGGTTGTGCCTGTCCAAAAAGTTATCTTAGCAATGTTACTAGGGTGGGTTGCAGGTTCCTTCTCCAGTGGACCATGATTTGTCTGATGATGATTTGTCTGTCCTCTACGTGTTTGCTGTAAATTAAATCTACTATTAAAATAATATTACCAATATTCAGACATTAACATACAACATATGCTTCTCGATGTTGTATTTAGCAGTGTTTGTTGTACATTAATACATTATTTTTATTATTTTATTTGAATATAAAATATGCTATGATCGTGGGATTGAACACAGTAATGCTGAATATCAGCATTTGGATAGTAAAGTGTTATTAGACCCCATTGGAGCCCTTAGGTATTACCTTGACAGTCCTTCTGTACCCCATGGCACCTAACTTTAACCTGTTACCATCAGGATCCCTATGGACCCCATAGTAATCTAATGGATGACCATAGGTGTCCTTATGGACCCCCATGGCACATAAAATTAATCTGTTACTATAGGGGAACTCCATGGATCCTAGCATTAACAGCTATATAATGGTCGTACCTATAGACCCCCATTTTATTCAATTGTATAACCTTAGGGGTTGTTATGGAACCCCATGGTATCTAAATTTAGCATCCTACTATGGGGATCCCTATGGACCCCTACAGAACCCTAACTACTACCATAGGGGTCCTTATGGAACCCCATGGTATCTAAATTTAGCATCCTACTATGGGGATCCCTATGGACCCCTTTCAGAACCCTAACTGCTACCATAGGGGTCCTTATGGACCCCCGTAGATCCTACCAACTCATAGTTGTCCACAAGGACCACATTATTCCCTGAAAACTGTCCCCAATAAATAAAATCAAATACATAAAATAAAAAATGATTTAAAGAAAACAACAAAAGAATGACAAAAAATAAAAAATGACACCTGTCCAGGGGCAAATCATAATTACCCTATCTGTAGCAATCCTCCAGTCATGATCAGCAATGCCCTGGTCCTCATCTTCATCCGTGGATAAGTGCTACATTGTGCATTACAGGACAACAAAGTGAACCTAGTTTTAAGACCAGTGATTTAGTAAATCGCATGGAGACCTGAGTAGCACTAGTATGTAAAGTACTGTGGTAGATTGCGGCTTATAGCGATTCCTGTTAGTAAATTCCACCCAAAGTGATGTGCACTTTCATTAATAGCCAAGCAGTAGCTTCTTAAAATGTCCTGTAAGTGTTAGGGCGAATAGGAGACTTAAAAACATAAATTAAATGAGAGTGTAGACCAAATTGTGCTCTTCACTTAATCTTCTACCACTAGGAGGCACAAAATCTTAAAGGTATTATGTGAATGTCTAAGCACCTGAAAAATTGAATATCCTTACTTAAAATCCCCCTATCAGCATTAGAATTTGGCAGAATATATTTCATATAAAAGTTTTATTTAAAGTGGACAGAATAAATAAAAATGTTTAAGGTAAATCAAGGAGGATTCGAGAGGCTGTATCAATAGTAAATCTTTTCTTTAAAATTATTTTAATTTTAAGTAATATTTGTATGTGTTACATTAATGTATTAAGCCACACAAGAATAAACAAATAATGGTATAAATCTAAAGAATGATTTAATGTATGACCATTTTATTGCTTATTAAAAATAACTTGTTTTTATTGTTATTTCATCCATTTGACATATTTCTCATCTTTTGCAAATCACATTTCAATGCGTTTAATTGTTATTAATTATGGATGAAAAGTCTGGTTTATTGATTTTATATTATATTCGGAAGGTGATACCCAAGTAATCAACACATAAACTGTCTTTCAATATGTATATTTATTAATATAGAATAACCTAATATTGTATCATGCTACAACAGTGCTTTTACGCCAGTGTTCCTAGAATGGTTTTCATTAATAGAATGTTCAGGTTAATTTAAAATGTATATAGATTTTTTTTCTTGAATTTTGAACTCTTAAAAAATTCAATTTACCAATCCTGATACACTATTAGAGGGACAGCAAATTTTGTGACGGTAGTCGCTGCCATACAAAAAATGGTTATGGCAACATTGAGCCACTGCAAAGCTTAGTATATCTATAGATTGGCACAAATCTAAGAAACAAAATTGTGTCCAGACCATTCAGTCAAAATGTCACCGTAGCACTCTGAATGACCACTATAGTTCAACATTTTCTATCATGCATTTGAAATATATTTTTTGTGATTGACATTATATTGAAATTGTTGATCTACATTGTAGCACAATTACATGAAAGACAGGACTAGCTTGATTTCTCCTCCTCTGTCCTGATATGTTACAGGAAACAGAAGGGCAGTGAGCCTTATGTATTACTGAACTGCAACATATTTGGGCTTTTTCTTCCCATTGGTTTAATGTTTTTTTCTGCCTGTCTGCTGGTTAGTGTTATTTTTCTTCAATTAATAAAATGTATTTTGCATGGGGAAAGTATAAAACAATAATGATTGAAATCTCCATAATTTCATCCACTGTATGCAATACTACAGTAGATTTCTATGGCATGATATAGAACACAATTCTCGTTGATTGTTGATGCACAAAAAGTGGGGGCCTTGGTTACAGTTTTTACTATAGAGTCTCTGTTTGGACATTTATTATAAATTACTTTAAAGCGAAGGTGAGCCCTTGCAATTAAAGTTTTGCTTATGCATGTATACAAAGCCAGACTCACTTGGTGAATAATAATATCAAGGGATTAATTAAATATTAATACTGCAGTTTCTTATCAGTTTGACTCATCATTTTATTTATACTTAATGCAGTTTGTGCTATAAACCATAGCTGGTTTACATTTTATGATAATTATGCAATATGAAAACAAACTAAGCGTGGTATTGATATGCAGAGATTATTAATTGTGCTGCTATAACAAGATTGTCTAGTAGTAAATATATGTAAAGTTTAGCAGTTTCAATAACCTACACATAAGGCCTCCTGAAATGCAGGTATAATAACAACATGTATGCTGAGGTCCCAAGGAAATATTTGTTAAACTTTGTGAGCTTAAAGGACCACTTCACTCTGGAAAAAAAATACACTTTACCAAAATGTAAAAATATCTATATCTTTTTTTATAAACATTTTAGTGACATATATGACATATTTTGGCTTAATTGTTTAATTTTACCCCTCATTTTACCTAGTATAAGGCCACATTGCCATTTTTTTTAATCTCATTTGCTCCCTGTTATATTCCTCTGTCTTGTTTTGCAACAGAATATGCACAGATGTCATCACTGGTGGGGATGGCGCCATGTAGACAGCTTAACAGGCTCCACTTGTACAACAACAGGGGTAGCATCTCTACAGTCAGCAGTGGCATTTATCCCCTAGCATGAAAGGAAAACTTTATTAAACAAATAAAGTGGAATACATATAAATGTACAGCACCCAAACTTTCATTTATAAAAAGCTATTTCTGTTTTAATCATGTATCTGTATACATTTAGTAAGGTTTTTATATATACAGTAGTGCTAAAATGTTTGTATATCCATGGTGAATTAGTAATATATGTACCATTTTTAAAGAAAACATGAGTGAGCAGGCAAAACACATTTCTTATGGGATTCATATTCAACTGTAGGTTATAACAGAATGGTACAATCATAAAACAAAACATGGCAACAAAGAAAAAAAATGAAATTACCCTGTTCAAAATTTGCATACCCTTAGTACTAAATACTGTGTATTGCCCCCTTTAGCATCAATGACAGCGTGCACTCTTTTGTAATAGTAGTCTATGAGGCCGCAATTCTTGCAGGTTGTACAGCTGCCCATTTGTCTTGGCAAAATGCCGCCAGGTCATGCAAAGTCTTTGGTCGTCTTGCATGAACCGCATGTTTGAGATTTACCCAGAGTGGCTCAATGATAATAAGGTCAGGAGACTGTGATGGCCACACCAGAACCTTCACATTTTTCTGTTGTAACTACTGGAGGGTCTACTTGGCCTTGGGCTTAGGGTCATTGTCAAGCTGGAAAGTCCAAGGGTGTCCCATGCGTAGTCTTCGTGCAGAAGAATGCAAATTGTCTGCCAGTATTTTCTGATAACATGCTGCATTCATCAAGGTGTTGTCGGGCATATTGTAACCAGGCTTTTTGTGACATTGGCGCAGTAAAGGCTTCTTTCTGGCAACTTGACCATGCAGCTAATTTTTGTTCAAGTATTGTCGTATTGTGTTTCTTAAAACAACCACACCGTCTTTTCCAGAGCAGCCTGTATTTCTCCTGAGGTTACCTGTGGATTTTTCTTTGTATTCTGAACAATTCTTCTGGCAGTTGTGGCTGAAATCTTTCTTGGTCTACCTGACCTTGGCTTGGTATCAAGAGATCCCTGAATTTTCCACTTCTTAATAAGTGATTGAACAGTAATGACTGGCATTTTCAATGCTTTGGATATCTTTTTTATATCCTTTTCCATCTTTATGAATTTCCATTACCTTGTTATGACTATTTATACACAGACACTAATCGCAATTTAAAAAGCCACACGTGTGGGAAATTAACCTTTAATTGCCCTTTTAACCTGTGTGTGTCACCTTGTGTGTCTGTAACAAGGCCAAACATTCAAGGGTATGTAAGCTTTTGATCTGGGCCATTTGGGTGATTTCTATTATCATTATGATTTAAAAAGGAGCCAAACAGCTATGTGATAATAAATGGCTTCATATGATCACTATTCTTCAATAAAATACATTTTTTTGCATGGTCCTTCATATTTTTAAAATGCCCAAATTTCACTATTTCTGCAAGGGTATTGTGTCAGGAGCCAGGTTGTCATGCCACAAAATGCTTACAGGCACCTAGATTTTATCCACTGTATTTCTCGGCCATTCAATGTTACCTGGAAGCAGACAGGCATGAGTGACTGAGCCAGTGCAGTGTTGGTGTTACACACAGGTATGTTCGGGTGGAGGGTGAATGTAAGTGAGGAGTGAAAGCTGCTGCTGCTAGAACAGCCCTCACTGACAAATATACTATGCACAACTAATCTAGGCCTCTTTTAATAGTAGTTATCCAGCAACCAGAAACTACATTTATCCAGCATCTACCAATCCCTGTGGGTGCCGGATAACTGAGAATCTACTGTATCTATGTATGTATGTGTATACAGTATATATATATATATATATATATATATATATACTAGCAACTTTCCCGTCAAAAAATGACAGCAATAAGATGGTAAGGCAGGTAATGTTGTTTGATCCTTCGGCGTTGTTTGATCCTTTGGTGCTGATTGCGAGCCTCGCGCTGAGCGCCTTTGGCGCTCATTGCAAGGCTCTTGGTTGTGTGTGTGCTATGAGCAGCATTGGTGTTTTTTTTTTGGTTTGGCAATGAATAATTAATAAAATAAGGAATTAATATACTTTACCTATTGTGAAGTAATTTATGCAGGAAGCATTGTGTCTTCATGTTGCTGCAGCATCAGTGCTGTGGAGCTGCTGTGTAAGTGTCATGAATGTGTGCAGTGTGTAGTGTAATAGTGTGCGTGCGCAAGGCAAATCCATTAGGGTAGCTGTGTACTTCTGAATTGTATAAGTTAGTGTTCTAAAATGGCGCCTAATGGGTGGTATGCGGCTGTGGCTGATTTTGCGTCCTTGTTTTCGTTTGTCGTCTGACTTTTTCGGACAATCCGTAGGTGTTTGGTGGTATTTTCCTTGTTTAGGGTCCTTTAGCCTCGTTTTCGTTTTGTTCGGCAGCCATTTTTTCTCTTGCTTAGGTGATTTTCGAATGTCTAAGCTCTGTAATTTGGACTTAAATCGAGGTGTAACTTCACTTGCAGAGGTCCTGGGTGCCCCCCTTTGCTGTAAGTAAGCTTTGTATGTGTTTGTTGTGTGTATTTACTGTGTTTCTAATGTTTTTTGGGCTGCGCGGGTTGCGTCCTAGTTTTCTCATCTTGTACGTCTTTTTTGGAAAATCCGTAGGTGTTTGGTGGGGTTTTGCGTCCTGTAGCCTCGTTTTCCTTTTTTTGGTCGGCCATTTTTTCTCTTGCTTAGGGGATTTTCGTGTGTCTCAACTCTTTTATTTTGAGTTAAATTGAGTTAAATTGAGGTGTAACTTCAGTTTTCGAGGTCCTGGGTGGCCCCCTTGCTGTAAGTAAGCATTTTATGTATTTGTTGTGTGTATTTATTGTGTTTTTCATGTTTTCATGTGCGCAGGTTTCGGGCGGTAAGGTCGTATTTTTGCGAGGTCGTAATGGGTCGTAACGCGTCTCGTATTTTTGTGTCGTAAGTCCCTAAATTTTGTGAGGTCCGCAGTTGCTGGCAGTTGCTTCGGCGCACCATGCCAGCAACTGAGGCCCTCTCTTTGCGAGGGCCGCAGGCTCGCTACGCGCGCCCGCATCGTTAGCAACAACCCGCATGCTCACAACTATATATGTGATAAGTGTATATATATATATATATATATATATATATATATATATATATATATATATATATATATATATATATATATATATATATATGTATGTACAGTAATACCTTGTTTAACGCTGTAGATAGGTTCCAGGCAATAGGAGTGTTAATTGAAACAGCTCTTAACAGGGCAGTTTAACATGGGGAAGACAGGGTTAGCGGAACTCATGAAAAAATACACAATTTCAATTGAAATTTAAACTTTTGTTATATGAACTTCAAACAAACAACAAACATAACAACACTAACACAAACGGAATATTAGCATAAATATAAACTTTAAATTATTGATGTTGAAGCTTCTGGGTCATCCTGTATTCTGTGTAGAGGGTGTATGCAATCATATAAGATACAAATTATCAATGATATCCTGTGACAACATATCAATGGATTTAAAAATATTGAATATCATTATATTGTAGGGGCCAATACACACATTTTGCAAGGGGGACACACTGCTACTAATACCATTGCTACAACCATGAAACAGGGAAAAGTGGGGAAGATAGAGAGGGGCAGGCTTTACCAAATTTGGTTTTGATGTATAAAGTTTGTAATAACCTAAAATAACCATTAGGCAGTTGATGATATACTTAACCTCATTAATTTGCAGTTTCTTACAAAGGGTGTTTTTCCAACAACAAGACCAAAAAGTTGTTTGTGTCTAACCATTTCACCCATCACATAGATATTAATACTATGAACATACTATGTAACATAACATCCTCATTAGTTCCATGGGTGTTGATTGTATATAAGACCTGGAGAAAATTATGTTTATGTTATAGATGCTAGTATTTTGAATAGCCCCTTCTGGGTTGCTACCTTGTTGTGAAGGGGCTTGTGTACTTCAATGAAGCTGTGAGATAAACCATGTAGTGTCACCCAAGATGGGCAGCTCATTGCAGAGAGGTCAGACAAATTGCAGTCCACTGAAGAAGGTACAGACAAGTTGCCTGTACCTTCGCCAGTTGACTGCAATTTGTCTGACCTCTCTGCTATGACCTTCAATACAGGGGTGTAGGAGCCACAGTGCAATGTATACACAGGTCATAAAATAGCTTATATATACCTACATACAGTGGATATAAAAAGTCTACACACCCCTGTTAAAATGTCAGGTTTCTGTGCTGTAAAAAAAATGAGACAAAGATAAATCATTTCAGAACTTTTTCCACCTTTAATATGACCTATAAACTGTACAACTCAATTGAAAAACAAACTGAAATCTTTTAGGTAGAGGGAAGAAAAAATATAAAAATAAAATAATATGGTTGCACCCCACAGATTTTCAATCGGATTCAGGTCTGGGCTCTGGCTGGGCCATTCCAAAACTTTAATCTTCTTCTGGTGAAGCCATTCCTTTGTTGATTTGGATGTATGCTTTGGGTCGTTGTCATGCTGATAGATGAAGTTCCTCTTCGTGTTCAGCTTTCTAGCAGAAGCCTGAAGGTTTTGTGCCAATATTGACTGGTATTTGGAACTGTTCATAATTCCCTCTATCTTAACTAAGGCCCCAGTTCCAGCTGAAGAAAAACAGCCCCAAAGCATGATGCTGCCACCACCATGCTTCACTGTGGGTATGGTGTTCTTTTGGTGATGTGCAGTGTTGTTTTTGCACCAAACATATCTTTTGGAATTATGGCCAAAAAGTTCAACCTTGGTTTCATCAGACCATAACACCTTTTCCCACATGCTTTTGAGAGACTTCAGATGTGTTTTTGCAAAATGTAGCCTGGCTTGGATGTTTTTCTTCGTAAGAAAAGGCTTTCGTCTTGCCA
The DNA here is from genome assembly GCA_027410445.1 of Discoglossus pictus. Lineage (NCBI taxonomy): Eukaryota > Metazoa > Chordata > Amphibia > Anura > Alytidae > Discoglossus > Discoglossus pictus. The sequence goes on along the minus strand of CM050171.1, from coordinate 81,912,199 downwards.
CTCTACCCCATAGCCCAGACATATGAAGAATACGGGAGATTGTTGTCACATGTACCACACAGCCAGTACTTGCCAGATATTCCTGCAGCTCCTTTAATGTTACTGTAGGCCACTTAGTAGCCTCCTAGACCAGTTTTCTTCTCGTCTTTTCATCAAATTCAGAGGGAGCTCCAGTTCTTGGTAATGTCACTGTTGTGCCATATTTTCTCCACTTCATGATGACTGTCTTCACTGTGTTCCATGGTATATCTTCCCTCCACCTAAAAGATTACCTCCACCTAAAAGATTTCAGTTTGTTTTTCAATTGAGTTGTATGGTTTATAGGTCACATTAAAGGTGGAAAAAGTTCTGAAATGATTTATCTTTGTCTCATTTTTTACAGCTCAGAAACCTGACATTTTAACAGTGGTGTGTAGACTTTTTATATCCACTGTACAAACATAGAAAAGTCGGGGAGGGGGGGGATTTGTTCACCCCAGTTCCTACACCCATACTGGCAACACACTCCAGTATCTTTGCCAAGAAAATCTTATGGATAAGCACTACCAGAGACACAATGATTATGCTTGGTGCTCTGTAGTAAATAGGGTCACGGAGAGTCAGACGTGACTTAACAACAACACATTTTAAATAGATCAGTGGTTTTGTCAGGTTTAGCATCTGTATAACATTGTTCACCTTTTGTTCACCTGATGCATCTGCTTGAGATTTGGGGATTTTCTCAAAATAAGTATAGTTGTCCATTTTGACAAATCAATACTATCAGCCTTATTAAATTGCGATTCAGCAAATGTAAAAGGGCGCTATATAAGCACATAGCATATATTTTTTACAGAAGTTTTTAGTTAGAGAAGACCTTGCTTTTGGATAGAAGTTCACTAACTAAAAACTTCTGTAAAAAAAAAATATGCTATGTGCTTATATAGAGCCCTATCGCAATTTAATAAGGCTGTAAATGTGTAATCAGGATTTATTGCTTATTTCTCCTAAACATCATAATGCAATTTCTAGACATCTGTGCCAAATATAAGACATCTTTGTAACAGCCCAACAAAAAGACAACATTTTTTAACTGGATATTTAGACCACTCTGAGGGTAATTGTACCTAAATCAAAGTATGACAAGCAACATTTCTGTATCCAATACATTTTGGATGTTTTGGTTGTAAATCAGCTTTTTTGGAGCCAATCTGGAGTATATTTACTAACAGTACAGAGAGTGATGGATTATAGTTTTTTCATGACTAAGACATATTTCATGGTCCAGGTTCATTAAGTGTTGAAGTAGAAAGGGGGAACATATCTTTTAGTTAACATCGGACAGTTGGATATCAGTTGAGTCATTTTCTCAGTTGCCTCGTTAGCTTTCACCCTTATTTTGCTATTTCTTTTGTATATTTTTTCATGCTAAAAAGTAGCAGTCAGCCTTTTTTCCAGACGCATTGATCAGTAAGGTGAGAGTTATCCACACCTTACTTATTAACATAATCTCATGATTAACCTAGCAAGACATTTCTAGCCAGATGGCCATTCTGGTAAAGGTAAACAAACTTAACATCCACAAATACAATGAGTTTAATGCACAGTTCTCAATACCATGAAATGTATTACAATATAAGTAGCAAGTAGAGTTATTCATTGACTCCTATATTACATGTAGTATTGTAATTTATTACAAGAATAGCCCCAAGTGCCGGAAAACATTAGAGAGCTTATTTGATTAAGCCTATCTTAAGAAGTAGATTCTACTAAAAGTTAGATTTTCTCTAAAAGTTCTTCTATGCTATTGGCTTACACAGCTGGCAGTATCGTAAATATGATTCATACTTGAAAAAACATTTGCAGGGATTGAATGCATTCAATATAAATGGCAGCTCTGATTAAATGCTGATTCAAAACTAAGCATACATGTGTCATATTGTTTACTGGAAATATACGAAGAGTGAAAAAAATACACATACACACATATACAAATATAAATATATAAATTATATATAGTTGTGGATCTTGCGATGTTGGTCACGCATTTACGGCCCTTGCAAAGCACGCATTTGTGGCCCTTGCAAAGCATGCATTTGCGGCCCTTGCAAAGCTGAAGGCGCTCATTGCAGGCCTCATGATGAGCGCCGCAGTCGCTCATCGCTAGGGACGTAGCACTGTAGGTGCTCATTGCAGCAATTGTGGCCTTTCAGGGTCCCTCTAAGGGAAATCTGTCCAGTCATACTTCTTATTTGCCCCAGGATGCTACACACATGCAGGATGTAAAGAAATTAAAGGCGCACATTACAATGCCTGCGATTAACGCTGAAGAACATACAACTTTGACGCTGATCATGCGGCATGCAAGTCTTAAAAAAATGACCAACTTTAAACTCACAACTCGCGAACACTAGGAGGACACACAAAAAACGATAATTGAATCAAAATATTCACTTAAAACCTCACACACAGCACGGGGGTGGGTGGAGGGCGTGAGCAGGCAGCATGGGAGTCAGGTTGCAAGCTAATTTAAGCTTTAATTGCCGATTTTTAGGCAGGGAAAAAAATTGTCGGTCCAGAAAAACGTGAATCTTTCAAAAAGGCTCAAAAGGAGGCCGAAGGTAGTAACACTTAAGCGCGCAACACAAGGCAGTAACACTTAGGTGCTCATTGTGAGGATTGCAAGACTTGCACAGGGAGAGAGAGAAGAAAGACACAGGAGAGGGAGAAGGGGGAAATTGCGAACTACGAAAGTTGCGGGTTGCAAAGGTCTGCAATGAGCGGCAAAGTCACTCATTGTGGGGCTCGCGTTGAGCACCTGTAAAGTAGACAGTGGGAGAGGCTTTAAATGTTGATGCCGTCATTTTTGATGGGCAAGAAGCTAATATATATATATATATATATATATATATATATATATATATATATATTAAATCAATTCTATGTAGTTTTAAAAATATACAATTCGCCATAAGATATGACCCATAAATTCCTTCTTTATTCCTAAATATTTAATTGACAGTGTAAGTGCTTAACTTTTCGGGTTAAATCTATTTCTTAGTTCACCATTAAATAACACTATAAGTACTTATGCAAACAGCAGCAAAGACAGGCTTTGGGAAAACAAAATAAGTAAAAATATAGTTTCCTCCATCATGTCAGCTCCAACACTCGTCCCCTGCCTCACTTACTGTCATCTGGACAATACCAGGCCGACAATTATAATCAACACACACTGAATTAATTATCCAGACCAGATTAACTGACATATGTTCACTTTGTGGAGGCAAGGTTATGGAATTTCAAAAATAGAAGAAAAATACACTCTATCCAATTATTGCCCCTAAATTAATTACTGATTAATGAGGGAAGAATATTATATCTTAAAACATATTTATTTTATTAGATCTCTGTAAAATCTAAATTATAAAAATACAATATATAGATATGTAATATGTTACTACAAGTAGTAGTAGTAGTAGTAGTAGTAGTTTATAACTAGCAGGAATAAAATTGTAAGCCTGGTAATGCTTCGGCGCTCATTGCGAGCCTCTCCCCCCGCGTACCCTACAGGCCTTGTGATGAGCCACTCATTGCCAGTTTTGTCAAGCTGCAAATTTCCTGCTTTGCAATGATCACCTTCTGGGCTCATTGCAGGCCTCTCCCCCCTCTCCCCCGTCTACTAATGGTGTTTGCCACACAATGCAAGGCTCTGCCCCCTCTGAGCACCTCATCACAAGTCTCTCCTTCCATCTACTTTACGGGCCTCATTGCAGGCCAAAACGCAACTTTGGTGCCTTGCCTTGATTGTATTCGGCGATCATGGCGAGCCCTGCGATCAGCTCCTTTGGTGCTCATTGCGAGTCTCCCCCCGCCGTGTAGTTTAGGGGCCTCGCGATGAGTGTTACTGGCTTGGGTTAAGTGTTACTGCCTTCGGCCTCGTTTTCATCCTGTTACGTTTTTTCGTCCTCCATGTTTTTTCTCGTTTAGGCGATTTTTCCGTTGTAAAAAAAACAAATATGCCTCAAATTAACTTGCAACCTCACTCACAGGCTCCCTGGCTCTCCTCCTGTGCTGTGTTTAAGTTCATTTGAGTAATATTTGCTGTTTATTTTATGTTCTTTCAAGTTCCGTGGTTCGGCCGTTACATTTGGAATTTTGTGCAATTGCGGACCTCGGACTGCGAGGCTCGCAGTTGCATCTACTGGCTTTGGTCCTAAATACTACAGGCCTCGCAATGAGTGCTGCTCTCATTGCAGCCTAAGTCCTGCGAGCCACAGGAGCTCATCGCGATGCCTTCAATGAGCGCCTTTGGTGAGGGATGCAATTATTTAACATTGCGTGACCATCATTCGTAAGATCCACAACTATATATGTGATACGTATGCTTGTACAAATGTACAAGCATACGTATTATAAAAGAAAAGTGGTACTTTTTGATACTAATTATAATGATATATTACATATCTATATATTGTATTATATTTTTTTTGTGGATTAGTTTATTTTATTCAGATTACTTATTCTTAGATTAGGCTGCATTTTTCTGTTGATAGATCTCTGTATATTTGTACTAATTGTTATCATAATCCAGTCAATCAGCTATAATTGTAGTTTAGTCACATTATTATATATTTTTTTTGTTGTTATTATTTTTGGTTTTGGTTTTTAAAGAGATGTAATAAAATAAATATTTTTTTAGATATATTATTCTTCCCTCATTAATCAGTAATTCATTTAGGTTCAATAATTGGATAGAGTGTCCTTTTCTTCTATTTTTGCATGTATGTTTATCTACACTTACCAATTATTTAGACTTCTATTGCACTAGACTATGGTATATTACATCTACAGATATTAGAAGTTATACCCTATCATATGAATTATATCCCTTTCTTTTTATAATTTAAGATTATGGAATTGCAGCCATAAACCCCTTCCCCTACAGAGCATGCTCCATGTTATTCGACCTGCATAGATCATTTATCCTAACCTGCCTGTAGTAATAGCACACAGTTAAGGTTGGGGTAATAGGATGTTGCCACCAGAAATTGGTTTCTGTAAACTGCTTGTTATTAGGAGATGAGATAAAAGCAAAGAAATTATATATCTTTTTATCTTGAAAAAAGGGAGGGGCGGATAATTGGGCTTGAATTGTTCCCAATTTTAGGCTTTAGCGCTTGGTATGTGCAAAAAATGCAAATTCAAGGTTATTATCTTTAGTTTCCAATTGCTGTTATGATGGTTCTTTTTTAAGTCTCTACATTTTCTTGATGAGATGATATCAAAGTCTTGGTTGTACGGTCGTATGGCTTTGTATATCTCACATAAGGAGGATGCCGCTTCTCTGTATACACCGGCCACTCTGGTGTATCTAAAATACTGTATATAAAAAGAAGGGAGGGGGAGAAAGCGCATTAGATACTCGTAGTGCAGATTACTTGGTGTCACTTGATGGTAGTAGGACTACACAGACTCATCTCTCTCCTGAAATGACCTCAAGAATGTGAGGTACTTAATAGTTGGATATCTCTCTCTCTCTTGCATGGATTCAGGATAAATGTTATGGTTCTTCTTTGTCGTCTCCGTAGTCAATGCCAATGTTGGATATATAGGTATATTTGTATGAGGTATATCTGGACGATACTATGTGTTTTTGTCAGATATACTGGCAATGTACCAATTCTCTCGATACCTCTATATAAACGTGTACACATATAACTAAATGAATGTATGTGTATGCATGTGATCTGAATCCAGTGGAAAGATACACATACAACCAATTCCTTAAAAGATATACTTCTACTGTCGCATAAATATAACAATAGCCATATATGGAAAATGTATATATATATATGTATATATATATATATATATATATATATATATATATAAAGATATATTTGTAAAAACACTAGGACATGAGTGTTTATGAATGGTGAAATACCATAAATGTGTATGTGTATGCAAATGGTGGATCAAATGCGTTTCGCTGATCATTGGTGCAGCTTCCTCTGTGTTACGTGTTCCTATTATAAACACAATTAATGGATAAACAAGTGTGTATGCTTCTTATCCATGTTTTAGATTTAGGCTGATTCGTGCCTATATATGTACAAACTGTTAATCATTGTGTGTCTGAATGACTTGAAATTGTGTGAAGTCTGTGATCTTCACGTAATGTCCCATGCAGACTGGGCATTTATATATTTTTATTATTTATTTAGTATCTTTTCACTGTTCCTATTTCATACTATTTAATAGAAATAAGTATAAAATCCATGTGTATCTGTTCAACGTGACATATTTATCAATAATATAATAGACATATATCAATAACATAGTAGACTTTCTAGTTATGATTCTATAATTTTAGTGGTATGATGGTGTGGTCCACCTTCATATTTTATTCTATTGCTTACAGCCAGCATGGCACTTCTCCAGTGGCCCACAAAAATGCAGAGTGATGAATACAGACATACAGTATATTGGTATATTAGATCCCAAGTGTTTTAAACCATGTGGTCATTTCTACCCTTAGTATATGTTGGGGATTTACTTGCATGGTGATCCATTACTCTTTTTTTGTATAGATAGATAGGGATGAATGTTAGGCATATTTATCATGTAACTAGTTTCCATTAGGGGTAGAGAAAGCAGTGGATAAACAGAGCTATAAAGTTAAAAACAGCGGCAGTGACACACCCAACAGTCTTATGTATTGAAATATTTCTAATACACCTCTCTATGCTGGTGGAGGTGTTCAGGCTCCATGGTCATTTAAGGACTGAAGGACCTACTTCCATGTGGGCATTGCTATCTCAACTTAAACTTGTGATAAAGTGGAGGGAGATAAACGGGAAGGTGGTAACTCCGATAAGTATTTGTAAGGAGATTCCCGTTTTTTAAAGTGGCTGATGCTTTTATATGATTATTTGGTAAACTATAATAAATAGGAGTAGGTATTGGGACGGGTATAAAGCTAGCAACTGAGAGCACAAACCTGGTCTTCAAACGCTCACTTCCTGACCAGGAGTCGATCGGGTGATGCTGCAGTTTGCTGCTATCAGTAATGGCGCCACTTTTCCTAGACCTAGCATTTGTATTTTGTGTTTGTTTGACGTCCAGCGTCAGACACCCGGTTACAATGGTTACAAAAACGCAAAATCTTTGGGGAGAGGAATAGAGAAAAAAACTAAAATAAAGTGATATAGACTCTAAGAATGCTATGAGGAGGATGATATCCTAATTAGATGTGTTTATATCAATACGGGCTCTAAAAGTTTCAAGTGTGTATTGATAAACACTTAAAGCCTTATTAAATTGCGATTCTGTAAATTGTAAAGGGCTCTATTTAAGCACACAGCATATTTTATTTACAGAAGTTTTTAGTTAGTGAAGACCTTGCTTTTGGATAGATGTTCACTAACTAAAAACTTCTGTAAAAAAAATATTCTGTGTGCTTAAATAGAGCCCTTGTAAATTTACTGAATCGCAATTTAATAAGGCTTTTAGATCTCAATTGTATATCTAATATTATTATGTTCCACTGGGTGTGCCACTTATTCGGAAGGGGAATGATATAAATAAAGACAAAGGATGCATTAATTACTGGCTTCTTAACACTAACTCAGATTCATTAAGTGATAATAATATTATTAATATAATAAGAAAGGTCCAAATGGAGATTGACGAAGCATATGGAATAGACTGTAAAGGGAAGCCATCATGAATCTCACCCATCCTATCCACAGGTGTGGGATTATAATCCATGGTTTATGATGAGGTCAAAAATGTAATACTTAGGGCCTCATTCTATTATCGGCCGTAGGAGATGCGGGGCCGCAAGGACCGGCCGCAAGCTATTTGCCTATTCTATTCCCTTCCGGCCGGGGACTCCGGCAGGCTTGCGGCCGGCGCCTTGTTATCCCTTGCGGGCGCACGCACCGCAGGAAAGCCTTTGATCTTAAACGGCCGCAAGAGTTTCGGCCGCAAGCAGATCCCGGTTGCTATTCAATTGCTCCGGGAACCCTCTCTGCAAGGCTAAAACTGAGCTTACTTGCAGCAAAAAGGTCCCGCAGGCACACAAATAAGCACATAATAAAGCCATAATAAAGCCATCCTGCACTCTGAGGAGACTATAAAGTGATTGTAGGTGTTAGCATTCATAGCACAACATTCCCCTACACTTAAATCCGTAAATAATTTTTTTTTAATTATGTTAAATATCCATGGAAAAAGTCCAGAGGGCTTTGAGCACCTCAGACCCGCCCACGCTGCGGACGGAAAATAAACAGTTAATGAAATCTCGGATTTGGGCTGATGTGCAAGCTTGAGAGGGGGTTGCTATTAATCCTCATGTCCCCCATTATGATCCCTAGCATGTACAGAGCTTTACAGTGCCGTCTTGAATATATATTTGCTTTTAAAGATTTCTGAGCTTACGGCCGGTTGCAAGATATACGGCCGGCCGTAAGGGGATATCCTTGCGGCGCCGTCTATTTGAATTGCAAGGTAACGGGAGCCCCGCAAGGAATCGCAGCTTTGCGGCCAATTTACGGCCGATAATAGAATGAGGGCCTTAGTGTCTGTACTATAGTGTGTACTGCTTGCTAGGATAAGAAATGATATCTGTGTCTATTCAAGACGTGTAGCAGATAGGGTCCTAAAAATATCGATCTTAAAGACGTGGTTACACTGCTATTTTGTGTGAAGGGCTCATGTTTAGAAAATTAGGACAGTGGGGATTTTTGGGACAGTAGTGATTTTAACTTGGGAGATTTGACCTGATTAGTTTATATGGAATGAAACTAGATAATTAACACTACATACGAGAACATAAAGTGTTAAAGAAGGAGCCCTTTATTGAGTAATGCCAGTAATTTAAGAATTGGTTTTGGAGTAAAAGCAACTTTAAATTAATTCATCACCTAGAAAGTGTAATTGGAAACAAATACTGCAAACCATTTGTGTGGTTATAACATGGAGCAGTGATGGAGCTATGGAGCTAATTGGAGGGCCCTTGTGCAAAGTAATATCGTTCAAAATAATAAGCCCCCAATATACAAGATAGATGGAATGGCCAAAAATATATGTAGGTAGTCTGTTTACCTTAGTGTGATAAGATCACTATTTTATAAAAAAATGTTATCTGCCCCTCTCCCTTAATAAACCAGGGGTTCCTCTTTACCCAGGCGGTTGCTTGTAACAGTGGGCCATTACTTTGCAATGGGCCCTGGTGCTTTGAACCTGCCACACCAGCAGTAACTCTAACACTGATATGGAGTTAAAAGGGTGCCAAGGTTCTTCAGTAGATATAGCCAGGCTGAATAGGCTTATTGTTTTGGGATCTTAGGAAGACCTACTAAGCATTGTTTGCTGCTTCACTATGCTTTGTTTTCACTGAAGAAAAGTTACCATTGTGGTCTTTTGCATCCTTTCGATCAAGGTGAACACAGATGTACTACTGTACAGTGGAGGGTTTTCTATCGCTCTATTGACCACCATATTATAAATGATTGTTGTGGTGAACTACCTACTCATAAAGTCCACAACACAAGCTGAGATCCCGCTCCATGCTGATGATAGGCAGTAAGCTTGAAACAGCTGTACATGGATAGGATTCTCCGCTTGGGTAAAAACCAGCCTTAGCTTTGCATTAAAGCTGTGTAATACAGCAGGCATAAGCTTAAAGGAAGCCATGTTTGATAATGGCTATGGATTGAAGAGCGAGGCATTTGTAGGCACATTTGCATGTCCCAGTTCAGCTTCCCAGAATGCAGTGTAATAACTGTTCCTCTCGGAATTCTGTGCTGGAAGCAGTTTTTATAACTTGTTTTGGGCGTTCAAATGTGAACACAGATGTACTATTTATTTACCTCCTTTTGATAAAGCTTATTGAATACCTTCCTATGTTTTTTTGGACACCAAAATTTGGAAAGGAACATTTAGAAAATTACAATGTATCACTTATGGCAATTATTCCAGCAAACACCACTTTCAGCTTTATGTTTGTGTCACCGAATAGAGGTTGAACACATTGTATATAAAATGTTAGCTTTATTGTATCAGAATGAAGTATTTATATTTAATATCTTTTTATTGAGTCAACCCAGGAACTGTAACCTTATAAAAGACAATATGCTCAGGAAACATTATTACAAGAAAAGTAACATTCTCTCATTTTATTTTATTTGCTGTAAACATAAAATAATATACTATGTCGGTTGTTCTCGGCAGCCAACCATAGGACTGCTGCAGGTCCCTGAGGTCTCATCAATCCATTTTCTTTGACAAATAGGGATGAGAAGTGTATAAATGTATCATTATTATTAGTCATATATATATATAGATAGGTTATTGTGGAGTTTATGTGTTGTTACAATGTTCAAATCTGTGCAAAATTTAGTGTGAACACATGAAGTATTACCATGGAAAAAAATGTATAGATCTCAAAAGTGGTCCCCAAAATTGGAATTTAACCATGCGGTCCCCAGGAGCACCGATTGGTAACCAGCTGGTCAGGAGGATAAAATGCTGAAAACTTCTGCACTATATTGTAAGACATAAAAAGTAACCACCTGCTCATGTCTAGTACCTTGTAACAAGTTCAAAACCAGAGATAGCATCACTGAGCAGAGTAACATGGCGGGAGTGGGATAACATGCCTGACTTCTTTCAGGACTTTAATATTGTTCCTATAGGTGAAATATTTTTACACAACCAACAGTGGTGCAGCTAATGTATGGATGGCTCTGGGTCAAAATGTTTTGAGGCCCCCCTGGCAAATTCTCTATCCACCCCTTGGGGCCAATAAAAGTAAAAAAATGATGGAGATGAACAGAACACCATTATGGTGATCAGACCACCATTCCATAAAGTAATTATGGGCCATTCTCAAATAAGAAATTAAGATATGTTATTTAGTGTCAATAGTAGAGGGCCCGTACCCTGTTTGTGACCAACAGTTCATTGCACCTGATGCATCAAGAGTAGCTCCACCACTGACAACAAAGTAGGATATACCAGTGTGATGGATACCCTACATATTTATGCCTAATGTGGGTTTCTGGGTGCAAGGGTTAACCACAATTCAGAATATCCAAATTATCAATCACCTACAATGACTGTGATTGGCACACACTATAAAAGTCACATAGAACACCACTGTGGTCTTAAGGAAAACTCTAACCCTATATACACTATAAAATACTTCTTATGTAACATGAAGTTCTTAAAGGACCACAGAAACATTTTCTGTGCATAAAGTGTCATAGCAAAATAAACTGATTTAAATGATTAACTGCTCGGGGAGGTGGGTCTTGTCTTTGTCAGCTATATTTATTTTACTATGCCTCCTCTGGTCTTTTTTTTTTTATAATAGCACTTATCCCTGGTGTCTAGTGGGTCAAAGCCTATCCAATTACACTAGACACCAGGGATATACAGTGCCTTGCAAAAGTATTCACCCCCCTTGGCATTTTTTGTGTTTTGTTGCCTCACAACCTGGAATTAACATGGATTGTTTGAGGATTTGCATCATTTAATTTACAGAACATGCCGACAACTTTGAAGATGTTTATTTTTTTTTACTCCAGTCTCTGCTCTGCCTCTCTGATTAATGCACTCCTTGTCCGGTCTGTGAGTTTTGGTGGATGGCCGTCTCTTGGCAGGTTTGCTGTTGTGCCATGTTCTTTCCATTTGGTTATGATAGATTTGATGGTGCTCCTGGGGATCATCAACGATTTGGATATTTTTTATAACCTAATCCTGACTTGTACTTCTCAACAACATTGTCCCTTACTTGTTTGGAGAGTTCCTTGGTCTTCATGGCAGTGTTTGGTTAGTGGTGACTCTTGCTTAGGTGTTGCAGCCTCTGGGGCCTTTCAAAAAAGTTGTGTATATGTAATGACAGATCATGTGACACTTAGATTGCACACGGGTGGACGTAATTTCACTAATTATGGGACTTCTGAAGGTAATTGGTTGCACCAGAGCTTTTTATGGGCTTCATAACAAAGGGGGTGAATGCAAATTTTCTGTTTTCTATTTCTAAAAAATAGTTTTATGTATATATTTTTCTCATTTCACTTCACCAACTTAGACTATTGTGTTCTGATCCATTACATAAAATTCAGATTAACAAAACATTGAACTTAAGGCTGTAATGTAACAACATAGGTTAAAAAGTCAAGGGGGATGAATACTTTTTCAAAGCACTGTATGTTACTAGCCACTTGCCCGTCAAAAATTATGTCAATAAAATTTAAAGCCTGGCAATGCTGTTTGCCACACAATGTGAGGCTTCCCCCCCCCCCCCTCTAACTTGCTGGCCTTTGGTGCTCATTGTGAGCCTCTCCTCTCTCTACTTTACTAGCCTCGCGATGAGTGCCTTTGGTGCTCATCAGGTGCCTCTCAATGATCGCCTTTAATGCTCATTGTGAGCCTATCTCTCCCTCTACCTCTCCCACCCTCTATTTAATGGGAAGCTCTCATTGCGAGCCGCTCCCCCCTCTACTGGCCTCGCGATGAGCACCTTCTGTGCTCATTGAGAGCCTCCTCCCTCTAACTCCACCCTGTACTTGACGGGAGACGCTCATTGAGAGCCACCCTCCCCTCTACATTACTGGCCTCGTGATGCCCGCTTTTGGCGCTCATGACAGACCTCGCAAAGAGCGCCTTAGGCATTCATTGCTAGACTCTGCCCCCCCCCCCCCCCCCCACCTGTCCCACCCTCTACTTGACGGGAGGCGCTCATTGTGAGCCTCCCCCCCCTTCTACTTTACTGGCCTTGTGATGAGTGCCTTTGGAGCTCATCACAGGCCTTGCAATAAATCCCTTCAGTGCTCATTGCGAGCCTCTCCCCCCCTCTACCTCTCTCCCCTCTACTTGACAGGAGGCGCTTATTGCTAGCCTCTCCCGCCCTCTACTTCCTCTCCCTCCCCTGTGTCTCTCCCCCCCCTCCCTCCCCTGTATCTCTTCCCCCTCTCCCTCCCCCATGTTTCTCCCCCCCTCTCCCTCCCTGTGTCTCTTCCCCCCTTTCCCTCCTCTGTGTCTCTTTCACCCCCTCTTCCCCCTGTGTCTCTCCCCCCTCTGTCTCTTCCCTCTCTCCCTCCCCTCCTTCTTTTCCCCCTCTCCCTCCCCTGTGTCTCTTCCCCCTCCTCCCTCCCCTGTGTCTCTTCCCCCTCTCCCACCCTTGTGTCTCCTTCCCCCATATCCCTCCCCTTTGTCTCCCCATCTCCCTCCCATGTGTCTCTTCCCCCATCTCCCTTCCCTGTGTCTCTCTCCCTCCCCTGTGTCTCTCTCCGCCCAGGTCCCAGCGTAATGCGCATGCGCAACTCGTAATTGTGAGTTGTCGGGTACGCAACTTTTAACATTGCTTGATGACAACTCGCAATTGCGACAACTATAATATGTGATATGTGATTATAAAATAGATATGTTGTATCAAAAATATAGTTACCTCCCCACAAATGTACACACACACACACCTGGTTCTTCACTTTACTTATATATGTTAATTTTGATGTTATGGGATGGTGTAACCTGGTTGATTATATTGTGTGCGTTTTTGTTTTCTGGAGCACTATCAGCACCCTTGGCCTGTGTTGTCACAGTTAATTTAAATGTTTAAACATTTAGTATCCCCTTGGTTTGAAGATCCAGGGCTTTTATTATAAGTTATTTTCAGACAGAAATACTAAGTAATAAAATATAAAAAATCCACACAAAATATAGAAAATAATTTTTTTTTTTAAATCTTTACTACAAATATTGCATTGCATCTTTTAAAACTGATATTCAATATAAATAACAAACATACCATTAGAAATCTTAAAAAAACATTGTCCCCCCCCCCCCCCCAACAGGAAGTTGGTCTCATCTTAAAGAGCATGTAAAGCTGGCTATAAAGTGTACCAGCCATTTTCTCTTAACTGACTCTCCATGACCGTATGAACAACAGCAAACCAGGCATTGTCAGCCACTACCCCTCTGCGCTTCATCAAGCTCATGCTCATTGCATCAATGAGTTAATCTGTGCATCTCCACCTCTGCATCCCCTTCTTTGTGTGTCAAGCATTCTCAGCAGCAGAGTCTTTTCTAGGGAATCCTGTCTTCTCATGATATGGCCAAAATATTAGAAATTTGGTCTTATGACCATACATTCCAATGAAAACAGCATGGCTTGATTTCTTGCAATATTGACTAATTGGATCTTCTTGCAGTCCAAGGGACTCTTAGCAGTTTTCTCCAACACCACAATTTAAAAGCTTCAATTCTATGGCACTCAGCCTATGTCAAACTATGTCCATAAGCTACTACTGGTAATACCATAGTTCTAACAATGCAGATTTTTTTTCTGATAATTTAATATCTTTGCTTTTTAATAGGTTCTCCAGACTTGCCATAGCTTATCTGTGCAGAAGCAAACATCTTTTAATTTTGTGGCTGAATTCACCATGTGAAGATATCATGGATCCCAGGAGAATACAATTGATAATTGTCTCCAGTTCTTCCCCATCTATTTGCCAGGGACTGAGATTGCTGTTTGCCATGATCTATGTCTTTTTAGCGTTGAGCAGCAACTGTCTTCTTTCACCCTCATCGATTGGCCCTTTAGTTCCTCCTCACTTTCAGCCATCAGAGCAGTATCATCCGCATACCTGAGGTTGTTGATATTTCTCCCAGCAATATTGATTCTGGCTTTGGAATTATCCAGTCTGGCCTTATGTACTCTTCGTATAAGTTGAATAAATAAGTTGGCAATATACAACCTTGTTGCACTCCTTTCCCGATCTGGAACCATTCTACTGTTCCATGTTCGGTTCAGACCGTGGATTCTTGGTCCACATACAGATTCCTTAGGAGGGGTATGAAACAATCTGGTACTCCCATCTCTTTTTAACTTGCTACAATTTCTTATAATCCACACAGTCAAATGCTTTAGAATAGTCTATAAAGCAGAGGGTAATTTTTTTTTTGGGAACTCTCTTGCTTTCTCTTTTATCCAGTAAACATTGGCAATTTGATCTCTTGTGCCTCTGCTGAAACCAGCCTGCACATCTGGTAGTTTTCGGTCCATATATTATTGGAGCTTAGCTTGCAGGATATTAAGCATTACCTTGCTTGTGAAATAAGTGCAATTGCTCAATAATTGGACCACTCTTTGGCATTGGGATTGGCATATAGACTGATTCATTCCAATCTACTTGTTGTTTTCTCCATATTTGTTGGCATAATGCAAGCAACACTTTTTTATTGCATCATCTATTAAGATTTTGAACAGTCCAGCTGGGATTCCATCATCTCCTGCAGCTGTGTTATCAGCTAGACATCTCCATCTCATTTTACTCTCCAAGACATCTGGCATCAGCTCATGGGACAAACTATTGAGGTCATCCTTCCTGTATTGATATTCTGTGTATTTTTCATCTCTTCATAATGTGATCTTCTTCTGTTAAGTTCCTACCATTTTTGTCTTTTATCACGCCCCCTTTTGGCATGAAAGGTTCCTTTGAGATCCCCAATTCTCGTGAAGAGGTCTCCTAACTTTACCATTCTGTTATCTTCGTCTATCTCTTTACATTGCTCATTATATAATGTCTCATTTTCACTTCTTGCTATCCTTTGGAATTCTGCATTCAGTTGGACAAACCTTTCCTATCTCTACTACATTTCACCTTCTGTCCTGGGCTACTTTCAAGGTCTCATCAGACCTCATCAAAGCCTCATTAGACAGTCTTTGTATTTTTCTTTATTTTGAGGATATTCTTTGTTGTTGCTTTCTGGACAATGTCACAAACTTCTCTCCAAAGTTCTTCAGACATTATGTCTACCATGTCAAGTCCCTTAAATGTATTCTTTACCTTCACTGCACATTCAAAGGGTATATTATTTATTTCATATCTGCTTGATCTGATAAATTTTCCTCAGCTCATGATCTGATCCGCAGTCTGCTCCAGGTCTTGTTTTGCTGACTGTATTTAGCTACTCCATCTTTGGCTACAAAGTATACAGTCAATCTGATTTCTTTATTGTCCATCTGGTGATATACATGTCTAGAGTAATTTATGATGCTGTTGGAAGAGGGTGTTTACTTTGATCAGAGAATTATCTTACAGAATTTTTCCAATCACTGACGTTTCATTTTGTACTTCAAGTACAAACTTGCAAGTTGTTCTAGGTATATTTTGGTTCTCTACTTTACCATTCTGTTCTCCTATGATGAGAGTAACATTTTTTCTTGGGGGTATATCTATAAGGCTTTGAATATCCTCATAGAATTGAACATCTTTAGCCATCCATGGTTAGAGCATAGACTTGGATCACTGTGATGCTAAAAGGCTTACCTTGAATTCAAATTGAAATTATTCTGTCATACATTTGGTTGTAACTCAGCACTGCTTTGGCTACCCTTTGATTGACTATGAGGGCTACTCCATTTCTTCTGCTGGAGTTCTGACATGTGAAGATTCCAGGAGGAGGCGCTATTCAGCCCCAGAAATGCCTGCCTTTGGCTACAGGAATTCCCCTCAGGCTGTCTTCTTAGAAGGAATGGGCCTCTCAGTGCAGGGCGGTCAGATCAGGATCATCAGCTCAGAATCACTGGATCAGCTAACCAATATCATCTGCTTCTTCAGTGGACTTAAAAAGGCCAAGGAGTCCAAACCTGCCCAGCAGATTCCAATCTGATGTTCAAGCCCTTCTCCCAAGAGATGGATAGAGATTCAGGGCAGCAAAGTGATTATAGCTCAGGAGTCTTCCCTCTAAATGAAACACACGATTGTCTATGTGTCCCAAGAAGAGCATTGCCTTTATTTGGTTGCAGCAGTGTATTTATACCATTTCAGCACAAAGCATTTACATGTTTCTGGGCTGAACATATACAAACTCTCTGCCCAGATTAGGATTACCCAATAACATATGTGCCTCCCAGGTATGTAGCTGTTGGGTCCATAAAGGAGCCAATCAGGAGGCAGGGAAAGCTGTGGGCTTGCCCGCCTTGGGGGTGGATCTATGGGAGGCACCTACAGAGCAGAAAGTGAGGGAACCAACAAACAAAAGAAAAACAATAGACATACATAATCACAAAATGACTTTAGAATCTGAAAGTCTCTTGGTCAGGGAAAAATGACCACAGTAGAAGATCTGTTGGTTGTCTGATATGGAATGTCCCATTCCAGTCCACTTGAGGATATCAAGGTTTGATCTTGTCCCCTCATGTTTGACCACATTCAACTTGCCTTGATTCATAGTTCTAACATTCCTATGTTGAATTGTCCTTTGCAGCGGCAGACTTATATATATATAAAAGTACACATAAACTTATGATTTGTGAAATAGAAAAGGGAAAGGAGGAGCTGAAAGTAGGGCATGGGGGAACACATAAATCTGAATGGCCTAGGGCAGCATTAAACCTAAATATACCCATATTCATAATGCTTCCTCCCCTACCTGCCATATTTAGTGACACAATCTTCTATTCCTGTACTTTCCAACATCTCTATAACATCTCTTTCATCCATGTTACTCTCTCTGGATTGCTTCGCCCGCTCTTCCTCCAGAAATAAAATGTGTTAATGAAATATTAAGCCTTTATGGCCCTTTAGTGGCCTCATATTATTGTTATCCATTATTGATTGCCAGCTTATTAATGCTAATGAGTGCAAAGTAAATTCATACACTTTATCATTACTTCTGGGGTGTAAAGGCAATAATTTTTTTATTTAATATTCAAATGTTACTCATTTCATATTCAAATGATTATGTACAGGTTTGAAATTTAAAGGGCCACTGTAGTAGGGAAATACTCACATCCTTGAGAAGTTTGCAACAAACTAACAGCATTATCAGCCATGCAAGCAAGAAGCATAAAGGTGTTTTTGAAGAAAATCATATATTTAGATGACATTGAATGTGTTATGGGGCTTAATCTGTTATTGAATTCTATTTGTCTTTCAACAAATTTGACCAGAGACTTTATCTGAATCCACACTTCCTCTCATTTCTTCCATGTAGGCAGTAACTGATTGCTCTAAGGTTTACCCAGAAAAGATTTGGCATAGGGGATAAAACCTAAATGCAACCTTCTCTTGAGCATTTACCATATCTGTAGATTACAATGTTTAGCTCCTGTGAAAATCTCTTTTATATAATTTAAAATTGTATTAGCACATCAGCAGATGCCCAAATGGGAAAGCTTGAAGTTTGACAGGCATTTTCAAGAAATGCTGAACTGTAACTTGAAGCTCTATGCAAAGTAAACCATAGAATCATGCTTAAATATGATCCAGCTGGTTGTACAAGTCAGACTAAATGTGACATAATGTGAAATGATTTAAGATATCTAAATTATTTTAAACTACTATGTTAGCTTAAAGGACCACTGTGGTCTATTTTTTTCTATATGGCATTTTGAATAACTAGAAGGAAATAACACAACAGCCATTATATTTGTAACTTTTGTGCGCAATTATTCTTTACTGTGTTGTTTCCTGCTCCATTCTGAGCTGCGTCGATGTGCTGCTTTCTCTGAAGGCTGTGTCCTTTTAATTCCAATAGCTTTTCATTAATCCTGCTGAAAGAATTGGGAAGTTTTAGATGCCACATACCCATTCTGCAGAAAGAAACTTCTTCTGCATTTAAAGTCTTTTCCCACTTTAGAAGGTTGATCCGCAATACCCAAAATAATAGATTCCACTGTAGCCTAATAACATGCAAAGAGTAATAAATTAGTGGTTGTATTTTTTACATTCTAAAAACGTGTAGTTTATTAAGTGTATATGTTCAAAAGATTAGCAGCCTTATTAAATTGGGATTCGGTAAATTTAAAAGGGCTCTATTTAAGCATATAGCATATTTTTTTTACAGAAGTTTTTAGTTAGTGAAGGTCTTGCTTTTGGATAGAAGTTCACTAACTAAAAACTTCTGTAAAAAAAATATGCTATGTACTTAAATAGAGCCCTTTTAAATTTACCGAATCCCAATTTAATAAGGCTGTAGATTTAAAATATAGGATTCTTTACAGTAGGAACATTTTAGAGTAGGATTTAAAAAAATATTTTAGTGTGACATCCTATATTAGTTGTGATAATATTTTTAAGAAGAGGCACTTCAACACTATTTTGGTCAATTTTAAAACATATTCTGATTCAAAAGATGGAAAAAATACACACAAAACAATTGCTAATGCTGACAATAAAAATCTCTTCACTTCAAATGTTTTCCCTACAGACACTGACAGATAATCCCAGATGTATGAAAGCAATAACACTGCTGTCAGTGGGATTTTTTACTTTTATACATCTGGTGACTAGTTGTGTAAATATATTATCCACATTGAATTAACTAGAAACATGGGCCTTTATGTTATCTCCACATTATATATATATATATATATATATATATATATATATATATATATATATATATATATATATATATATATACATATATATATATATATATATACATATATATATAAAAATATATAGTTTCTTTTTAAACTGCATTTTTCTTGATTATTATTTTATTTATAATGTTACAATTGTTTATCATATTAACTAAATTGATGCCATTTTATTGCTAATGATATTTTCTGTAGACTGTAGCCACATATCTGGCGCCCCTAGGCAACTTCCTCAGCTGGCCCTTGGGTGCACAAGCGGCTGTACCTCATGGTGGTCCCTAGAGTAATAGTTCTTCTGGAATTAGCATATTTTGTTGTATACATTACATTATTTGCTTTTTTAGGAGCTTTTAAATTCCTTAAAATGACCTTTTTCAACAAAATTGTTATTGCTTGTAAGAGAAGTAGTGTAATAGATTTAGTTCAGGTACATATGTAAAAACATATGTAAAGAACTCTAAAAAAAAGTACCATCGCTCTAATGGAAAAGGAAACAGTGGGCTAGAAAAGGAAAATATGGATATGGGGATGTGTTTCTATTTCCTGATATCATAGATATCTTACTATGTAGTTTTAGTTATGATTTGTGTGATTCACTTAGTTATTTAGTGTTAAATCCTTTGTTGGTACTTAGTTCAACAGAATGATTACAAATGCTGCATTTATGACTCTCTCCAAGGTGCTGTAAACAGAGAATCAATACAAACAGTCTTCAATCAGTTTCATCAGTTAAAGGGCCCATTGTAGTCTAAAGTGTTCATTCATGCTTTTAACAGAGCATGCTTTATTAATTAGAGATGTTTTTTATGTGGAGAATAAATTATATTCATTTTAATAAAATATAAGCAAAACCAACACAGAATAAAAAATAAAAAAAAGAATGCCTGATTCACCATTGTGTTCTCAACACCTCCACCGGTAGTCAAATAGGGATCACTACCCAGGGTAATATTTGTCTGCCCAGTTACTATCCATCCTTCCCGTTGCTATGCCTACATTGTAAAATTACTACACACATATATATATATATATATATATATATATATATATATATATAACGGCATAAGTGCATGTGTATTTAATTATAAATACAGCATGTGACAAGTGGAAGTTATATTTGCAGGTAGAAATATCTCTACATATAGACCTTTTTGCCTGCTTAGTGCCACAATGTACTTATGTAGTGAAGAGTAGAGGGAGGAGTGGGGGAGGAGAGCGAGGGAGGGGATTTGTTACATAACTGGATATTTTTCCATTTAAATTATCTGCCCCCACTCCATCATACTCTTGAAACAGGTAGCTTGCAAGGACCTGCTCCTACAGAAATGGAATTGTAATGGATACCAAAAGACATCACTAACATTATTTATTTATTTTTACATATATTTTTGTCATTATCATAGACAGTATTTATGTATATCTGCATCCATATGAAAAAATTGTACAAATAACAAGAGTACAAAACCTTACAGAATGAATAATCAAAGAATACAGACTTTAGATATATATGGACAGTATGCTCTTTGGTAGATAATGTGATAATAAATACACATAACAAGAAAAACATGACACGTTGTCTAAGTATTTTTTTCTTTAATTTATGGGAAATGGGTAGGGAAAGGTAATTGAAGAGTTCAAGGGAAAGGATTGGGGTAGGAAGGTAATGAAAATAGGAAAGCAAATATTGGTTAGTCAAAATGTATTTAATTTGTGAAACTTTTCTAAAATTCAAGGCAAGCAACAGATCACTCTGAAGCCAAAGGTTTTTATTGATATCAACTGACATTGTGTGAATTTCCCAGATTGTATTTTTTACTTGAAGAAACATGAGGATAGGTGGTCTCCGAGCTTTTGCTGCAACACTCCCAGTAACAAGAAAGAACTTGGGGATAAGGTATTGGTATCCGTATGGCAAATCGAGATTGGACAACCCCAACAGAGACTCTTCTGTGTTTGTATGGAGAGAAAGTATTATTAATAAGGCAATATACCTCCTGCCAAAGTTGTGAGATTACAGGGTACTTCCATAGCACGTGTCTTGTTTAGTTTTTTTTCTAATTAAAAGTGTTTCAAGACTATTTTGCTTAATTACACTCTTAGACATGTATTTTTGTTTATCATGTAATGGTCCTTTAAATATACAAACAGGTTAACTATATGTAGCAAACGGAGAGATACATTTATGACACATAATTATTTTCACAATCATTATAAAATAATTGCTATGTTTTAAAAAATATCCTCTTATATGAAAGGTTTTCATAATAAACAATATAAGTTCTTGTTTTTCACTTTTTATAATAAATACTGTTAAAATGGTTTCATATTTATTAAACTCTTTCACCTTCTTTCATTCTTTCTTTGCTGTTTTAATAATAAATTGTGTGTCATGTTATTGCAGTTTTATTAAAACCCAGCTGAACTGCTATAAAAAAAAACCTGCTTGTGAGCATTAGCACATAAATTATTGATAACAGGGCCCTTTGTGGGCTGTTTGTTAAGGAACGGCAGTATTTTTGTATAGAAGGCACATTAAGTGAAAAAGGCAACAACAAAATATATATTTTTATTACTGAAGATTAAAGAAGAAAATTCCACTGAATTTATCTCTATGAGAATTTGTTCTTATACAGTACATCTGTCTACCTCTTTCCCTCACTCTTTCTTTCTTTCTCTCTCTCTCTACCTCTCTTTCTCCATCTCTTCATCTCCCTTATATATATATATATATATATATATATATATATATTTTTTTTTATCTTCCCTCTCTCCACCCTCTTTATTCTTTATCTCTCTCTCTTTTCAGTTCTCTTTCTTTTAACTCTGCTCTCCCTTTATCTCTCCTGTGTGATAGGCCTCTCCATGGATAGTGGGCCCCTATTACTGCTATTCCACTATTCTCTCTGTAGCAGGTGACCACAGATCTGTTCCAAGAGGATCTATTCAGTAATTTGTGCAAAAAACTGTGTGTTCTACCTTAATTAAGTAGGAAGTATGTACTCTGATAGCTATGACCTATATCCTAACATAATAAGACCTCTCATTTGCTGCTCATTGCTGGTGTTTGCAAGCCGCACCTTTCCTGCTTTGCAATGATCCCCTTCGGCGCTCATATTGACCCCCATGATGAGCGCCTTCCCTCGGGTCGTCGGGATGAGTGCCTGTGGCTCTTATCTCCACTAGTTCAAGGAACGCCTTTGGAGCACATTGCTAGGCCGCAACTGCAGCCCTCGCTTCGCAAGGGTTGCAAGAGTCCGCAATTTTAACATTGCGTTACCAACAACTTTTGGCAACCCCACAATTATGACAACTGTATATGTGATGGCCAATCATTTCTGTTATAATGTTATCTCTAAATATTGGGAAGTGGAGTGTGAAGGAGAATGTCACTGTTATAATGAAGTTTCATAGCAAATCCAGGGAGGGAAGTAAACCTATTCAGATGTGTGCACTGGGTCTTTGAGCTTGGAATCCAGTGTCCATGGAGCTTTCCCCAAAGCACCGCACAGGATTGAAAACTTAGAATATAAAGGTTGATGTTTGTATGTGGCACAGTAGGGAGAGAGTAGTGTTGTGCGTGTTAGGATTGAAGGTTATAGGCTTCTTTAAACAGATGTGTTTTTATTGAAGTTTTGAAGGATTTGAGGCAGGAGGATAGTCTGGTAAAGCGAAGGAGTTCCAGAAAATGTATACAGTATGTCAGAAAATGCCAAATATACTTCAAGAAAATATTATCCCTGATTTATAGACATTTCCTTGCATATTCCTTGGTACTACATTGGCAACTTCAGGAAGCCTGCTGCCCCCTGAAAATGTGCTGGCCTAGGCCTGGACCATGTGGGCCTAGATAGATACACACCCACTGACCTCACCTCTTTACCAATTGTGAATATTTGTCAATATGATTAAATTAAGCATATATGTATGTTTATATACATATACAGAGTTATTTACAATGAATTAACGCAAAATATTTTTATATTTTGTGGGCAATGATGCAGTTTTATTTTTCCATCTGTGTGCATGTGTTTTTATGTGCCAGTAGGTGGTGCTATTTCATGGTCAATAGCCGATGTATTATACAGTAACAATGTGTACAGAATTCATATTGTGCAAAACAAAGTAGTGAAGGGTACTGGTGGGAAAGGGCCCATTGGAACTAGGTATGTAAGAATCTTAATTATCAAAAAGTACTGGACCTGGGCAGATTAATGGCCAGCGGTGTAAAAAATACTATTGCAAAACTGGGAGAGACAGATAAGAATACCTTTGAACCTGACCAATTAATGTTTCCCAAAATTGTGAGTCTAATTCTATAGACAAAATAAGGACCAGTAAGATGCCATATAAATAAAATATAACTTTTATTGAATTTGATTAAAAGGTAAAATGCATAGAGTAAAAAAAAATATAGATTGTAAAAATAATAGCATTCCTGTCATACACCATAAGTCCTGGGCATAGAGTATTTCCGTGAAACTGGCCACAGAGTCAGAGCAAAATAGGAGTACACAGGTTTGAGACAGGAATATATCAGATATGCAAACAGTTAACGAAAATGTAAATTAGTACATATTCTATAAGAGCACAATGTCTTATACAGTGGATAAATCCTAATATTCTAGGTACTTCAATAATGCATGTGAGCAGCAGCCTCAATACCTGCATATACATAGATATACATTCAGCAAAAGTCCTGTACAGGGTAGCTGCTATATTATCATGCCAACTGGGGATATATTGTGAAACGTTACACTGTGGCCCTATCTACACCTGTTGAGGTGGAGGTTGGGGACCCATTACCTTTCCCTAAATGCAACAACTAACTGGCCCTATACTGTATTGCCTAGGACTAATCCGCAAGCTGCCCACTCACCCTACAGGATCAGTGGCGGCTGGTGACTTTTCAAGTTGGAGGGGCGACAGGGCGAAACATAGCCACTCCCCCCTTTTCAAACCACACCCATTTTTATAACTCCTCCCCCTGACGTCATAATGACCTTTATAAGCCCCGCCCAATGACCTTATGCTTGTAAAGCCCATTGAAATACATGATCTGCAATGCAGAAATGTCAAGAAGTAAAGTAACAATGTGTTAAATTCATTGGTATACAATATAGATTGAAAAAACTCATGTGACAAGACTACAGCAATATCAAAATTGCACCTATACGTATTAACAGAAAAATTAAAGGAGTGACACCTACCATTAGTCGGCTCTTCTTCTCAGGGTATTCACGTTCATTAAGTTGACCAATGAGTAGAAACAAATCTGCAGCCACATAGGGTTTGCACCTGGGGTTGGAAGAAAACAAGCAAATCAATCATACCATTCAAGAACAAAACCATACTTAAAAAACATTAAACGACCAAGTGGAACCATATAGGCCCCAAACATACCTTAGAAGACCAAGTGTGACTATATAGGCCCCAAACATACCTTAGAAGACCAAGTGTGACTATAGGCCCCAAACATACCTTAGAAGACCAAGTGTGACTATATAGGCCCCAAACATACCTTAGAAGACCAAGTGTGACTATAGGCCCCAAACATACCTTAGAAGACCAAGTGTGACTATATAGGCCCCCAAACATACCTTAGAAGACCAAGTGTGACTATATAAGCCCCAAACATACCTTAGAAGACCAAGTGTGACCATAGGCCCCAAACATACCTTAGAAGACCAAGTGGAACTATATAGGCCCCAAACATACCTTAGAAGACCAAGTTTGACCATATAGGCCTCAAACATACCTTAGAAGACCAAGTGTGACCATAGGCCCCAAACATACCTTAGAAGACCAAGTGGGACCATATAGGCCTCAAACATACCTTAGAAGACCAATCAGCACTGCATAGGCCCAAACCAGTGGATCTTGGGATTCAAGAAAACAACAACATTTCACTTCTGTTTAGACCACACAATAATCAATGTCAAACAAACACGTTGAATTAGCATATGGATAACCATATGAGCAGTAACGCCACGCCAAGGCTTCAACAATTGTTACTGACCATTCACACACCTTTCATAGCTCCTTCAATATGCACACCCACACACCATTCATACTTTACTTACCACTAGTTATTTTTGGTAGTGAGGTGGTGCCATTTCTGAGAACTTTACGTACCCTTGAAGGTGCCTCCAATTCCTTCAAACCAATGCATTTAACCGCTACAGGGGCCATGGTGCTTTTTAATTACTTTTTTGATCCTCTTCAATGTGGAGAAGCATCTTTCTGGTTCTTTAGTAGTCTTCGTTGTTGTAAGCAGGATTCCTTATAGCTTCACTCACTCTGTTAGATTATGTAGATTAAATTGATGCTAAAGTTGCTGCAGAGCAACAGCACTTGTACAGACATGGAATTCTTGCTTCCTGTACACAAGTGACAGCTACCCTTGGAAGTGCCTCCAATTCCTTCAAACCACGCCAAGGCTTCAACAATTGTTACTGACCATGCACACACCTTTCATAGCTCCTTCCATATGCACACCTCACACACCGTTCATACTTTACTTACCACTAGTTATGTTTGGTAGTGTGAGGTGGTGCTGCTTAACGCAGTTTATCTTTGCACACCTTGGGGGTATGCATTCTTCTTTGCTTCAATCACTTGTATTTTAATTTTGCACGGCGATCTTTCAAAGAACAAAACTTCTCAATGGTTTTTTCATTGAAGTGTGGGATCTCGGAAATCAGTTGCTTTTCCATTGAGAGCATCGCCAATGCATTCAACCGCTCCAGGGACATGGTGCTTCTTAAAAAGGTTTTTATCCTCTTCAATGTTGAGAAGCATCTTTCTGATTCTGCAGTAGTCATTGGTGTTGTAATCAGGATTCTTAATAATTTTACTGTCTCTGTGAAATCATTCTGCAGATTAAATTGATGGAAAAGTTTGTGCAGAGCAACAGCACTTGTACAAGTATGAAACTCTGTCTTCCCATACAGAAGTGACAGCTCAGTGCGTAATTGTTCCTTCTTCAGTATTGGATATGCTTGCACGGTGTCTTCCAGAGCTTGGGTTGGAAAGCAAGTGCCATGGGTTTTATACAAGTCACTTTGAACAAGTTTGGCACTGACTAGGTGATTTGAAAATGAAAATCGTTCTTTTGCATGAACCACCACTATGTCACATACCTCTCTTGAAAGTTGTCTCAAGGTTGAGATCTCCGCACTCCGTCTGTTGACTGTTAGATCGCTTGGCAAACTTGCTTCTATCTCTTCCACAGAATTACGGATTTTCTGGATGCTGGCGACAAAGTCTTCTGTGACTTTTTTGATATAAACAGTATCCGTGTCTCGCTTCTGAAGCTGACTATAGAGGATGTCTACATGTGGCATTATTAAATGAAATAATTTAAGGAAGTAAAGGAACTCCCTGTCTTCCAGCATTCCAATGAAACCTGCGGCTTCCCGTATAGATGTTGGATCAAAGTTTAGACATGCTTCAATTGTCTGGAAACACTCAAGTAGCGCATCTCTGTTCTCGTAGATCACGTTCACGGTCCTAACGTTGAAGTTCCATCGTGTCGGTGCACCTCTTGGAAGTCTTCTACCAACTACCTCATCCAGAACTCCAGTCCTTTTTGGAGAGCGTGAAAAAAAAGATGGTATGCCGCCTATGTTTGAAAAAAAAACTCTAACTCTTCCAATCCTTGAAACTGCTTTCTCCATTATTAGGTTCAGTTGGTGAGCATAGCAATGGACGTAGTGTGCGTTCGGGTAAACGTCTTTTATTTTTCTTTGAACTCCTCCTTGATCTCCACGCATCACACTGGCACCATCATAGCTTTGAGCTATGAGTTTCTTCTTGTCTTCTGGCTCTGGGAGAACAGTATTCAGTGTTTCCAGCACAACAGCAGCAATGGAGTCTGCATCCGTTGATTTCATTTCCGTGAAGCCATCAAATCTTTCCACCACTTGATGCTTCTTGTCAATGTAGCGATAGACTACAACGCACTGTGTCCTAGCGGAAATATCGGTTGTTTCATCCGCTTGGATTGCCACAAACTGGGCTTCCTTAAGCTCTTGGTGAATCACTTCCTTTATAACTTCATGCATGCAGTCCAGTAGCTCATTCTGCACGGTTTTGGAAGTGCCCTTAAACACAGTTGCAGTCTTCAAATGCTGTTCCATTGCACTATCGATACTGCCAACCAAATCCACCAGGCCTCTAAACACTCCTGGATTTAGCGATGTTTCACTCTCGTCGTGTCCTCTTAATGCCAGTTCAAAGGCGCCACAAAAGCGAACACAATCAATTATCTTCGAAAGGATGTACCGGTTCTTAGCCACTTCTTCGTTGTGTTTTTGAATGCTGACTTGGTATCCTTGGTCCAGTTGAACAGCAATGTTCGCCTGTCCAAGCATCTCAAACTTGATCCTGTTATCCAAGTGAGCTTTAGAACTTTTGTGTTTTGCCAATTTGTCAGCTAGATGTTTGACGTCAGTCACTCCAGTTTTGGTCCAAGCAGCGTCACCACCAAATAGGATGCATGGGAAACAATATAAGGACTTCCTAGAAACGCTTCCAGAAAGCCAGTCGTTCTTCTTGTACCATTCAGTATTGAAATTACGGACATATTGCTTCCCTCTATCTCTTGCGATTTGCTGCAGATTTATCTCTGGTTGGTCAGCTCCTAACCGTTTTACTTCCACCTTCTCCTCATAGGTTAGGGTGGCGAAAGGCTTCACAAGTAGAGAGTCAATAGTATTCATTTCTGATATTGATACCAATAAAAGAAAGAGATCACGGTATATTAATTTATATTATGTCACAAAATTACTTAAAAATAACAGTGTGTTGATTTCATTGGTATACATTACAGATTGCAAACCCTCATGTGACAAGACTACATCACCATCAAATTTGCACCTATACACATGGACAGAAAATTAAAGGCAATGATACTCACCAACAGTTGACGCTCCTTCTCGGGGTATTCACGTCCAGTAAGTCAACCAACGAGTCCAAACAAATCTGCTTTCACAGATAGTTTGCACCTGGGGGGTGATAGAAAACAACAAAAAAAACATTAGAAATCTCAAGACCCAAACCGTAACTTTTAAAACCTTAAAAGTCCAAGTGTGACCATATACTCACCAACAGTTGACGCTCCTTCTCGGGGTATTCACGTCCAGTAAGTCAACCAACGAGTCCAAAGAAATCTGATTCCACAGATAGTTTGCACCTGGGAAGTTATAGAAAACAAAAAAACAAACATTAGAACGTTTAAGACCCCAAACTGTAAAGTTTAAGACCTTAAAAGAGCAAGTGTGGACCATATAGGCCCCAACCGCACCTTAAAAACCTTAAATAACAAATTGGGACCATATAGGCCCCAACGGTATATTAATTTATATTATGTCACAAAATTACTTAAAAATAACAGTGTGTTGATTTCATTGGTATACATTACAGATTGCAAACCCTCATGTGACAAGACTACATCACCATCAAATTTGCACCTATACACATGGACAGAAAATTAAAGGCAATGATACTCACCAACAGTTGACGCTCCTTCTCGGGGTATTCACGTCCAGTAAGTCAACCAACGAGTCCAAACAAATCTGCTTTCACAGATAGTTTGCACCTGGGGGGTGATAGAAAACAACAAAAAAAACATTAGAAATCTCAAGACCCAAACCGTAACTTTTAAAACCTTAAAAGTCCAAGTGTGACCATATACTCACCAACAGTTGACGCTCCTTCTCGGGGTATTCACGTCCAGTAAGTCAACCAACGAGTCCAAAGAAATCTGATTCCACAGATAGTTTGCACCTGGGAAGTTATAGAAAACAAAAAAACAAACATTAGAACGTTTAAGACCCAAACTGTAACGTTTAAAACCTTAAAAGAGCAAGTGTGACCATATAGGCCCCAACCGCACCTTAAAAACCCTAAATAACAAATTGGGACCATATAGGCCCCAACCGCACCTTAAAAACCCTAAATAACAAATTGGGACCATATAGGCCCCAACCGTACCTTAAAAACCTTAAATAACAAATTGGGACCATATAGGCCCCAACCGCACCTTAAAAACCCTAAATAACAAATTGGGACCATATAGGCCCCAACCGTACCTTAAAAACCCTAAATAACAAATTGGGACCATATAGGCCCCAACCGTACCTTAAAAACCTTAAATAACAAATTGGGACCATATAGGCCCCAACCGTACCTTAAAAACCTTAAATAACAAATTGGGACCATATAGGCCCCAACCGCACCTTAAAAACCTTAAATAACAAATTGGGACCATATAGGCCCCAACCGCACCTTAAAAACCTTAAATAACAAATTGGGACCATATAGGCCCCAACCGCACCTTAAAAACCCTAAATAACAAATTGGGACCATATAGGCCCCAACCGTACCTTAAAAACCTTAAATAACAAATTGGGACCATATAGGCCCCAACCGTACCTTAAAAACCTTAAATAACAAATTGGGACCATATAGGCCCCAACCGCACCTTAAAAACCTTAAATAACAAATTGGGACCATATAGGCCCCAACCGCACCTTAAAAACCCTAAATAACAAATTGGGACCATATAGGCCCCAACCGTACCTTAAAAACCTTAAATAACAAATTGGGACCATATAGGCCCCAACCGTACCTTAAAAACCTTAAATAACATATAGGCCCAAAAAAAAAATAATATATATATATATATATAAATATATATATATATATATATATATATATATATATATATATATATAAAAATTGATATCAATATATCACAATAAATAAATATATATATATATATATATATATCAAATTGTTATATATATATATATATATATATATATATATATTTATTTATTGTGATATTTTGATATTAATTTATATATATATATATATATATATATATATATATATATATATATATATATATAAAAAATTACACATAAATATACATAAACATATACATACAACAATATATATTAATTGATATTTATTATTTGATTAATTGATGTTCTTTATTTCATGATATATTATATTGTTCATGCATTTCTATTACACTTTATTTGTTATACATATTACAGTGCTATTTTTTGGCTATACATGTTACAGGATATTATCCTGTAACATGTATATCACATAAAATAGCCCTGTAATATGTATAATACATACAGGGTCAAACAAGTTCACACTAACCTTTTTTACCCTTACAGGCTTCCATACCTGCTTGCTGATTTGCTAATTTTTTAAAGACTCTCATTGGTTTGAAATCGATGTCAATCAAAAATTTCAGCCAATCAGAGTCCTTCAAAAATTAGTATATATAGCAGACCGTGGGAAAAAAACAATTAATCGCGGGAGGGCTCTTGTAGGAGGAGCTCTTTTTTAGTGTGTTGTTTTTTTTTTTTAGAGCGTCGGTTTTTTTTTTTTGGAGGCCTCTTTCAATGGGCCAGAATGGATGGATGGACAATGGCTTCAATCAAGATTGGATTATTTTTGATCATTGGCTTCAATCAACATGGATTATTTTATTTTTGATCATTGGCTTCAATCAACATGGATTATTTAATTTTTGATCATTGGCTTCAATCACAATGGATTATTTATTTTTCATCATGACTATAATCCAGAGAGGACAGAAGGCCAACGCTGGAGGGGTCAATTTACAGGTAAGTATGTGCTGTTGGTTATTTTATTTTTTATTAATGTTTGTTTAAAGCTTTTATTGTTTTGTATACAATGTGTTGTGTTACTAACTGTACTAACAATGTTGTGTATGTGCTGTTTATTTTATTTTTATTAATGTTTGTTTAAAGCTGTTTATTTTTGTATACGATGTGTTGTGTTACTAACTGTACTAACAATGTGTTTGCTTACTGTGTGTAAATTAATTGTAATAATGTTGTTACTGTATTTTTTTTTCCCTTCCCTTATTTTTATTTTATCTTTAGAAGTGACATGCACATATACATGCCTGTTACTTCTAAAAATGGAATAAAAATAGGGGGGGGGGGGGGTTAGGTAGTTGGTTAATGGTTCATCCAGGGTGGGGGTCGGTCACGGTCAGGCCCCATCAGTCGCCCGATAGGCCACGACCAGGGTGGCACAGGCCTCATGGGGGTGAACATCCACCCCCATGTGGCCTGGTCAACCCCGCTCACTGCCCGAATACCCGGTGTAGCATAGGCCGCATCGGGGTGGTGCCGGGGGCCCGGTGGTGATCGGGCCTCGGGCAGGGTGGCATACATGGAGGTCATCAGGGGTGGCACAGCCTCATCAAGGGGGTGATCCGATCACCCCCATGTGGGCCTGTGCAACCCCGCTCACCACCCGACTACCCCGATCCCGTGATCGTGTGTAATCCGGTGGTGAATGATGGCATAGCTAGTGCTAGCATAGGGGCAGGCCTGATCGGGGGTGGGCACAGGCCACATGGGGGGTGATGGCTGGGGGTGCACTGGCACCAGTCATTGTAGGCCTAGGGTCGTCGGTGGTAGTTGGTGGGTGGCTGGGTAGGTGTCACTGGCAGGCCAGGGCAGGCATAGTGGGGGACTGGGGGTAACTGGTCACCCCTAACTTTTATTAGGGGCTACTAGGGTTTTGGTTTGGCCAGGGGCAGGGGCAGGTGCCAGGCAGAGGCAGGTGTAGACTATACTGTGTTAGGCAGGCAGAGCAGATGAGTAGATTCAGCCAGGGAGGTCTCTCAGTCTCAGCGTGACCAGGGTCAGGAAACAGAAAGGGGGAAGGGACAGGGAACTGGTGGTTTTATTGACTGTATCAGTCAATCAAATCAAAACTCGAGGCTCTATTTGCTGGCGGGCGCTCAGGGCTTACGGTCTGGGTGTGGTTTAGATTGTTCTTAGTAACTGTACAACCTTCCATCATTGATTGGTCAATGATGGAAGACTGTCATTTATTAATTGATACATTTATGACCGCCCATGCATATCGTCACTGTGATGGTGGGCGGCATGCATTAACGGTGCAGTGGGCCAGGCCAGTAATCATTGAAGAGGAAGAGAAGAGTCTAAAGGTTAGTGTACACAGGTGTAACTATTGTAATTTGATCACACAGGGTGCAGGCAGGGGGCGATAGATAGATTACACAGCATTAGTTAATGTAGCGCAAGGTTTATTTTAAAGTGACAGTGTCCCTTTTCTAACTTTAATTCATTTTAATACTATTTAGACTTGAAATGATGATGTACACCTTATATTTATTTGTTTTTGGGTTATACTAATACATTGTTGTGTTTTTTTTATTGCAGGGTGAAGAAAATATTTGGGGGGGCGTTTGCCCTGACGCCCCAATGGACGGGCCGCCCCTGTACAGGATACTGAATTCAGTCATCTGGGCATCTGTAGGTTTTGTTGCACAATGCAGACTGAGTTTTAAGGGAATCCTGCGCCCTTTGATGACGTCACAGATGTTGGACAGGAACTACAGCTGGATCTGACGCATGCGTTTCGTCAATGGCTTCAACAGAGATCTAGCTCCTATAGCTCCTGTCCAACATCTGTGACATCATCAAAGGGCGCAGGATTCCCTTTTAACTCAGTCTGCATTATGCAACAGAACCTACAGACGCCCAGATGACTGAATGCAGTGTAGGGTGAGTGGGCAGCTTGGGGATTAGTCCTAGGCAATACAGTATAGGGCCAGTTAGTTGTTGCATTCATATTGTGTTAACTTATTGGGATTATAAAATCTATCTATCTATCTATCTATCTATTTATTTATTTATTTATTTATTTAATCCTTTCATTTGATACAGAGTTTGAAACCAAGAGCCCTCAAATCTGTCATGGCACCTTCATGTTATAAGGTTCAATTAAAGGGTATTTTGCATGTATGGGTCATGCCAACTCCATAGCTTTAACAATCTAAATAAGACTAGCGAATTGCCCGTCAAAAAATGACGGCAATCAAATAGTAAGGTAGCTAATGCTGTTTGGTGTGTAATAGTAAAATATATAATATATGAATAAATGAATATACTTTACCTATTTTGTAAGCATTGTGTTGAAGAGCTGACAATTGTTTTCATGTTGCTGCAGCATTAGTGGTGTGGAGCTGCTGTGTAAGCGTGATGAATGTGTGCAGTGTAAGAGTGTGCCTGCGCGAGACGAAACCGTTAGCGTAGTGGTGTACTTCCGTATTGGCGTAAAATGGCGGTTTATCTGGGTTATGCGTCTTTGCGGATTATCCGTCGGTGCTATCGTGTGTTTTGGCGAGTTTTCGTGTGTTGTTTTAGCGAGTGTGTTGTGGCGTTTTACGTGTTGAGTGCTGTAGCCTCGTTTTAGTTTTTTTCGTCTGCCATTTTTTCTCTCGCTTAGCGACTTCATTAGTGTCTAAAGTGTTTTATTTTTATTGAAATCAATGTGTAGCTTGGTTTTTTGAGGTGCTGGATGTTTCCCTCTTGCTGTAGGTAAGTTTTTTTTATGTGTGTGTTGTGTGGTATTTATTGTGTTTGAAATGTTTGTATGTCGGCGTGTTGCGTCCGATGTTGCGAGGTCGTAATGTGTGGTAACGTGTCTCGTATGGTGTTTGCGTGTGTAGCCTCGTTTTCGTTTTGTTCGGCGGACATTTTTCTCTTCACTTATCAAAGTTTTTTATTGTGCAAACTCTTTATTTTTGAGTGAAATAAAGAGTGTAAGTTGCATTTTTGAAGTCGTGGATGCTCCCTGTTGCTGTAGGTAATGTTTTTATGTATGTGCTGTGTGTATGTATTGTGTTTTTAGTTTTGTAATGTTCGCGAGTTGCGTCCGAGTGTTGCGAGGCCGTAATGTGTGTGAACGTGTGTCGTATGTTGTTTGCGAGTGTCGTAATGTGTGTGTCGTGCTATTTGGGTTGCGACATGAAGTTTGCGAGGGTCTCAGTTGATGGCATGGAGCGCCGAAATGAGACGCTCGCCCAGTGCCCTCGCTTCACAATTTTTTTTCTAAAAAGAGTGATCTATAGGGTAGAAAAGTGACAAGGATGGAGATGTATTTTCTTACTCTTGATCTGATCTCTTAAATGAGCCTGTGCTTTTATTACCATTCATTTTGACAATACGACTAATTAATAAATTGTGAATCCAATATTATGCATCCTTCCAAGTTTGATCCAATTCACTATTATGGAGTTTGCTAAGCCAATTGCCAAACAGGCCTCTTGCGGATGGGTAATGGACTGGTCCAGACATTGATGGCCTTCTTGACAGTGGATCCTGTGTCATCAGATGCATATAGTAAGATATCAATTCCCTTACTACCTCTCTTAGACACAAGCAGCCTACATATGGTACATCTGTCTTCTATTCCTGTAAAAATGATAAAACAAGACAGAGGTGACAACAGCTGTAGGACTACAAAAATGCTTAAAATATAAAGTGCTATCAACTATAATAGTTATGGTAATTGCGAGTTTGTTGGTAACACTATGTTACCGACAATTTACAATTTGCGGGTTTGCTGAGGCCCGCGATGAGAGAGAAAGGTGCTCATCGCTAGGCCTGCAAATTAGATGGGGGAGAGAAGCTTGCAATGAGTGCAAAAGGCGCTCATTGCATGGCCCGCGATGAGTGACAAAGGCGCTCATCGCGTGCCCCGTACCGTTGCGCATGCGAATTGCTCGACGTGAGCTAAGCCTGCACATTGCACAATGGGGTAGCACATGCGCATTGCGCAGTGGGGTCAAACAGTGACGTCAAACATTGTGTGGCAAACAGCATTGCGAGGCTTCAAATTTGATTGCCGTAATTTTTGATTGGCAAGTCGCTAGTATAAAATATATTTTTTAACTACTAGTAGATAGTTGAGTTAAAAAAGCAAATGTTCTTAGAAGTAAAACATAGCTCCCATACATAAAACCACACTTTTCCATAGATAGATGGAGATTTGCTTAGGCACCAAGCCTTCCAAAGGTGATTAAAGTCAAAGAGGGCTGGAAAGTTTATTTAAAGTATTTGCATTAGGGAAAAACTGGTGCGGAGATAGAGATGTAATGAGGGTGTGCATGGGAGTCTGTCTGCTACAAGGTGGCAAGTGCAACAATGAGGTGGATGTGGGAGATTTGTTTTGATTTACTTATTGAATGTTGTTCTTTAAGATTGGATTTACTGATAATGAAAGGAGGAGTGGATTGGTGTAAGTTAGTCAAGAGAACAGAATAAAGCTATTGAGAGAAGGCTGGCTAGAAATCAGGAGGAAAGGTGCAAAATACAGAAAAAGTATTATTATTATTATTATTAGCTTATTTTGTGATGTGCCAACATATTCCGTAGCGCTATACAGGGGTTAAGTACAAGGCAAAACAAAATGGACACATTGCAAAGAGTACCCTGTCTTTGAGTTTCAAATCTAGTGTGTGTGTGTAACTTTCCCAAAACACCTTACAAGATTGAAAACTCGCAAATTAATAATCTAATGGCATTCTCACTCTCAAATAATGCAGAAGACTAGGCTGTTAATCTATTAACAAAAGTCTCTTTTTTGGGGGGTTTACATAAAATCATACTTATTGGCTGGCAAATACATAAATGGGTTTAGACAAAGATAATTCAGCAAATCTAAATTTCACAGTTTGTGAACTATTCTGCTTTACCCTTATGATGTACAGTTCTTTTACCTTTTTTTTTTAAGTACCGGTATTTTAATTTTTTCGTTTACTTTAATAAGTACTTTAGTAAAAATAAGTGCTGTATAACTGTAAACAAATAGGTGTTAAAAATATTCAATTTGCACACAAAAATACTGCATTTAAAATAAGACACCCATTGGAAAAAATTATCAAGTTTGCCACAAAAATGAAATGGCCACTAAATAGAGTGTATAGAGAAATTAAACAAGTGATCTAATGACCACGACAGAGAAGAAAAGGATGGAACTCTATCATCCTCAATGCATTCTGACTAATGTGCCCTACTTGTGGGATAGGAAGAAAACAGGGATTCTCATATACTCCTGGGCTATAACACCAAGTGGTAAACATCAAGTGCACATGTAAGTGGTACTTCACATGAAAGTGCTCCAACTAGTGCACCAAAAAAGAAATATATTTGTAGGGTGCTAATTTAAAACCAAATTAAATATTAAAAAATGCATGTTAAATATAAAGCAACACACTACAGGTAATTGATTTGAATAACTACAATAGGTTGCAGGTGTTCACTACAAAACAGCTAAATACTATTGGAATTAAAAATTATAAATCAAAGTTTGTAGTGTAAATGCCTTGCTAAGGGAGAATTGGTATGAAAAGCTGCCTCACATGGCCAGGACCCACATCACACTACAGGCATTCAGCCTGATAAGCTTTCCGCCCACCATAAGGGCCCGATACAGGTCCGAAAAACATATCCCCCACCCCCCCACCCGCGACCACGGGACTCTGACAAGCAGCTTCATAAGTGCCAGAAGACCAGGCTGGCGTGGGGGGGTTGCAGTAGAGCTGTTAAGAAGCTTCCCCCATTTTCCAGCCCAGAGCAGCCATTTTTTCTTCTTTCTCCTGCCTATTTGGCGCCAAAAAATATCCCCAGAAGAAGGGAGGCCATTTTGTATCCCTAATTTGGAGGGGAATACTCCTATGCGCCTAATTGGCTTTAAGGCATCTAGCCCTCCATAAAAGACAACAAAAAAAATACTAAAAAAAAAAAAGAAGAAAAAAGATACGGGCTAAGAGCAAATTGAGATCTAAATAAAATACATACTTAGGAGGCCATATTGGAGCACAGAAGCAGCAGATGGACTTTGGCCTAACAGGCACATGTTTACGGCGCTACCTAGTGGAGAATCCCACCATGAGGGTGAGCGCCCACCCCACTGTCTTTTTTTTCTTTTTTTTCTGTAAGGGTCTCATTGATGGAATCTAGAAGATAGAGCAACAGGGGGAGCAACATGCAGAAAGTCTTGAGACTTTGACAATGCAAGACTAAACAAAGATGAAACTATAAATTGCCCCAACTCGAGCAGCACCTTCCATAACATTTTTACACAGGCGCTTCCCAGAGCAGGACTCAGTGTTCTTTTTGGGGTGCCAAGACAACTAATAGTGGGGAGATACCCTTCTACCAGTGTGGCCGCCTTAGAGACAAGAGAGCCAGGGAGGAAACAGAGCGAAAGATGAAGAAGACTAAGAGAAGCACATCCTCCAGAGGCATCCCTGAGCATTTCCAAGCAGCGTCCAGTTCGGCAACCAAAGCAGGGGAAAGCTCCCCAGAAAGATCTGAGATGTCTGAGAATGAAGGGGAAAGGCCCAACACCATCACTGACGTGGATTTCTCAGTCTCGGCAATGGGCGAAATTTGAACTAATGCTGAAAACTCAACTTGCATTAGCACTAAAGGAGATGAGAGAAGAGATCGGTGCAATAGGTCAGAGAACACACGGAGCTAGAAAAACGAACCGAGATGATTATCTCTACACAAGAGGATGATAAAATTGATATCAGCGCCAACTCAACTTGTATAGAGGCTCTTGAAAATAAATTGGAAGACCTGGAAAATAGATCCAGAAGGCATAACGTACGGTTGAGAGGTGTCTCTAAAAATGTGCAGGATCTTGTACCCTATCTAGAAGCGGTATTTGCCACCATCCTACCGAATGAAACAGAGGAGGTGCTGCTCATTGAAAGAGCCCACAGGGCCCTTGGAGGTAAAATCAATTCAGAGAAACCTAAGGACATAGTAGTTCGTTTTGTGAGACAGAGCTCCAGAGATCTGCTAATGGCAGCTGCCAGGAAATTGCCTAGAATAGTTTGCCCGGACGGAACACAATTACAATTGTTTATTGACTTAGCTCCATCCACCTTGGCGAAAAGGAGAGAAAATTAGACCGGCTTTGGAAATTCTAATAAAGAACAGAATTCAGTATCGCTGGGGATTCCCTTTAGCCTACAATTTCGCTGGAATGAGCAAACACATGTGGCTCATTCACTGGGCGCGCTCCAAAAAAAGCTTATTCACCTACAATTGCTCCCAGAAGGCTCCAATCTAATGGGCCAACTGCCTAAGCCAAGGGAAAGACCAAATAGAGACTGGATAGATGTTTCTGCCAAGAAATAGCAAAGGAATGACAGTAACAAGGGGCTTAGGGACCGGAGCGATGGAGCAGTAAGAACCGAACAAGGGAATGCTCCAGGAGAGGTTTGACTTTCTCTAAAGATGATTCCCAAGGTTGCAGAGACAATCAGGTTATTCTTTACTAATGGACTTTATTGTAAAGCGCAGGAATTACTATTATAAGACTTAGGTAAGAGTTGGGGTAAGGTTTCCCAAAATATCCACAATATCTGATTCTTATAAGAGAATACTAGTTGCAGTTTACATTACTTGTTGCTCCTTCCAATGTAGTGGGGGTTAGCACTCCAGTTCAGTACTTTTCGACTCGCTCAGTTTTAGGAACGGGTTAGATTACGAAAGAGAATTTCCTCATTCTAGGGAAGTATCCTGGGTTTTTTAGTGGTTACTCCCTAGGCACAATAGGTGCAAGATGAAAGGAAACATGAGGAAGAAGAAAGGGGGGGGGGAGGACCAAGGGTCCGAAAAGTTTTATTTGTATATGTTTGGTCATCAATTTTTCTCTCTTCATACTATCCACAACCAGATTGGCGGATGGAGGACTGCGGGGCTTCCTCGCCGGCTTTCCTACTCCTCGGGCGCTGACTCTGAATCCTCTATCCCTAGGGGTAAGTCTCGGCAGACATAGCTCACACGATACTTTAGATATGGGTGAAGCTGAATACGTCCTTTATTACACATAACATTAAAGGATTTAATTCCCCCACTAAAAGGAACAAGGCGTTTCAATTTTACAGAACACTTAAAACCCTGCGGTAATTTTTATTCAAGAAACCCACTTTAAGCATCAACAAATCCCGACATTTATGAACAAGAATTTCCCTACGTTCCACACAACAAGTAGCAGTGCCAAAAGGGAAGGGGTGGCAATCCCTACTCCACAAAAACTTTCCCTTCACTCTGGACAAAAAAATTACAGATAGACAGGGAAGCTATCTTTTTTTGATGGGAAGGGTACTAGACATCCCGGTCATGCTAGCAGTAATATATGCTCCTACCATCTCTCCTCATAAACATCTCATCAGGGCATTGAAACATTTGTCATTGGTAAAGCAGGGTAGGATTATTCTGGGGCGGGACCTTAACTTGGTACTAGATGCCAAAAAGGATAGAACAGGGAAAGACTTGGGAGACAGGTTCGCTAAAAGATTGAAACAAATTAACAGACTGCTAAGAGAGCTCGAGTTAGCGGATCTCTGGAGGGAAAGACATTTAGGACACAGGGAATTTACTTTCTATTCCTACCCCCATAAAACATACTCCGGAATAGACTACTTATTAACCGACCCTTCCTTTATACATGACTCTCAAAACGTGGACATAATACTGTGTGCCTGGTCAGACCATAGTTTGGTGAAGGCGACCATAAACCTAGGATCCATGACTAAACCCGCTTATCAATGGAGACTGAATGAAAGAATACTGAACTGGAATTTTTTTTTGAAAGAAATGAGACACCTGGGGTGGGAACCGGCTGGGTATGGGCAGCTCATAAGGCATACATCCGGGGCATTTGTTATGAAAGAGGCATCTAAGTTCAGACGAGAACAGAGAGCCCAGAAAATAAAACTCACAGAGGAATTAGGAAGATTAGAAAAATTAGATCAACAAAACCCTAAAACTCAGATTAGGCGAGAAATAGAAAGCGTGAGAGTAGAACTAGATAAGATTTATTCGGAAGGGGCGGAGAAAATTCTTAGGAGAACCCAACACAAATTTTACCTCCAAGCAAACAAACCGGATAGGATGTTAGCGAAAAAATTAAGATGTAAACAAGCTCTCTCGAGAATTTATTGCATAAAGAAAATATCAAAACAGCAGATCCTTCCAAAATACAAGAACTTTTCTATAATTTTTACCAAAAACTCTACTCAGCTTTAAGTAAAGAAACCGTATACAGTATCAGAGCTTGGCTAGATAGATTTGACTTGCCCTGTTTGGAGGAAT
The DNA here is from genome assembly GCA_027410445.1 of Discoglossus pictus. Taxonomy (NCBI): domain Eukaryota; kingdom Metazoa; phylum Chordata; class Amphibia; order Anura; family Alytidae; genus Discoglossus; species Discoglossus pictus. The sequence continues at coordinate 81,871,825 of CM050171.1, read as the reverse complement.
CGGAGGTAAAATCTCTTAATGCTAGGATTACACAGGAGGAAGTAGGAAAGGGAATCCAGGCAATGAAACTGGGAAAGGCACCGGGCATAGACGGGTTCACGAACATGTATTATAAAACCTTTACGGATATATTGACACCTAGACTAACTAAACTATATAATCATATCCTGGATGGTCAGGAGATCCCTCCCGAAATGAACTTAGCGGAAATCACCCTATTTCCTAAAGAAGGGAAGGACAGCTCCGAGATTAAAAACTATAGACCCATCTCCCTTCTAAATGGGGATATTAAATTACTGGCAAAAATAATAGCGGACAGAATTTCAAAATTTCTCCCAAGGATTATACATAGGGACCAGGTGGGGTTTATAGAGATAATATTAGGAGGGTGGTGAACCTAATACACCACGCTAATAGTACCAAAACCCCGGCCTGCTTGTTAGCACTAGACATCGAAAAGGCCTTTGATTCATTGGAGTGGCCATACCTTAAAGAGGTCTTAAATAAATTTGGATTTAAGGGGAGTTTCTTAAACTTAATAAATACATACTATAAAAACCCAGTAGCCCGACTTAAACTTCCGGGCAAATACAACCAGACCATTAAAATAGAGAGGGGAACTAGACAGGGGTGCCCTCTTTCCCCCCTGCTGTTTGCCATTGCGATTGAACCTCTCGCTCAGGCGATTAGGACGAACGCAGGAATTAAGGGGATTAAAATAGGGCAGCAACATTTTAAAATCAACCTATTTGCGGACGACATGTTATGCACAATTACAGACCCTTGCAAATCAATCCCATTATTATTGGACACCCTAACAGAATTTGGCCAGAGATCGGGCTTACTTATAAATGTTGAGTAAACAGAAGCATTAGCATTAAACGTAGAGGCCAAAACAAAGGAAATAATAACGAAAAGGTACAAATTGCAATGGGCTAAAGCCTACATCCAATATCTTGGGATAAAACTAACGTCGTCTACAGACTCCATATATAGGGCTAATTACCCCCCGATCTATAAAAAACTAAGCGAGGATATGCTGAAATGGACTAGATATCCTATTTCCTGGTTGGGCAGAATTAATGCCTTTAAAATGTCGATTCTTCCGAATCTCTTGTACCTGTTCAGGACCTTGCCGGTCCCCATCATTCAGCTTGAACTGAAAGGATTCCAGAGAAAGGTGTCCCATTTCATTTGGAAGGGTAAACCCCCCAGAATTAAAAAGGAAATAATGTTTAAACACAAGGATAAGGGTGGACTGTCATGCCCAGACTTATAAAGAAATATTATAGAGCAGCACAGTTAGCTTTCATTCCTATAAGCCACTCAGGGATCCACCATCCTTTATGGAAGACTATGGAGGATCAAATACTACACCCTTACACCTGGGATACATTGGTATGGCTAGACAAAGTTCCGGATACAATAGGAGGGATTAGACATCCGGTTATTTCCACCACAGTGCAAGGCTTGAAATGGGCACTAAAGCATACATCCCTTTTCAAACATCCCTCCCCAATGATGTCGGTCCTTTGCCATCCATGGCTGCCGCAGGGACTAGGTTCAGAAGCTAACTGGTGGTGGAAATCTAGGAAACTGGATAGATTGGGAGCTTGGCTGGGCTCTGAGACCCCTATAACTTTTGAATTTTTAAGAGACCACCATAACATCCCCATTAGCCAACATTTCAACTTTTGTAGAATCAAACACCTGGTTAACAAGATATGTAGAACATGGGGGACTCCCAAAAAAACCTGGCTATCTGTAATATGCCAGAGGGCCCCTTTAACTAAGGGAATTATTGGGGGAATCTATGATATATACAACGAACCACCGGAGGGAACAAGGGACAGATATATGGAGGAGTGGGAGAGGGATCTAGGCGAACAATGGAATGAGGAACATGGAAAAGCATATACAAAGGCTCTCTAAACCAAACACTCCTAGAAACTGCCATTAAAGTTTTGCATAGAACATACTTGACCCCGGAGAGATTGACAAAATGGAGCAAGACAGGGGAGAGAATGTGTACCAGAGGGTGCCACACTCTAGGAACTTTTAAGCATATGTGGTGGGACTGCCCCATAGTTTCACAGATGTGGAAAGAAGTGTCAGATCTTGCCTCGGAAACATTGGGAACACGAGTAGGGGGCACAATGGAAACCTGTTTATTAGGAATCCCAGATTTGGGGTTATCCCCCTCTCAAAACAAGCTTCTCCAATATATATACTTATCCACTAAATCACACATTGCAAAGCAATGGAAGTCAGACACACTTGAACTACAGGCAATTAGGAACAAAATAAATTATATAGCGGTGAACGGACACATGACTCATATACTAGCAGATGCTATTCAGAAGTATAGGGACATATGGGATCCGTGGCTTGTTAACAGGGGCTCTAACAGTGGGAACATAGATAGAGAGGAACCCGTGGGAATCAATTAAGGTAACAAAGGGTTGAGTAAACTTAGGCAAAAAAAAAAAAAAAGAAAAAAAAAAAGGAATCAAAGATAAAGAGAAAGCAAGAAGAGGTAGAGGAGGAGGGGACGGTGGTGAGGAGGCTGGGAGAGCCGGCGGGGAGCCTGGGCGCAGCAAGGAGGTAAGATAATAAGCCTACATTAAGAAGGTTATTTGGTGTTCTCCTCCATTCAGATCGATTCAAATGACCAAACTGAGTTAAGTTTTCAGTGTTTTTTAAGGTGATTTGGTTAATTGCAAAGGGGATGGAAAAGGGCAAGGAAAGACAAGGGTAAAGTTTAGAGTTCCAATAAGTTTAGGCCTTTAGTACAGGAGCTTCCTGAGAAGCCCATTAAAGAAGACCCTAGACCCCACATAGAGTATCCTACTCTAAGGAAATAAAGAGGATAACATTCCCCTATCTTTAGACAATATTACACCTCGCTATTTGTTTAGTTAATCTCAACAAGGTGCCCTAGCTCCAAGGAATAGAGTTAGTATATGTATAGGAGGAAAGGGGGAGGAGAGGTCATAGCTGAGAAGGCCTGATGGGTCCGGGCAATGATATACCAATGGAAACATAGGCCTCACCATCCTAGCCTGCGAGCTAAGGATTACTGTGATAGTTACTGAACAGTCTTTAAAAGCGACAGTTATTAATGTTTAATGTTTAGAAAACGGAAAAAGGTGTTAAGGAGGTCTCATGACTGGTTAAATTAAAATTTCCACCTATACAAGTTGTGAAATAGCACGATGCTGCCTGATCTGCGTATCATGGCTTACTGATATACCGTGGAATATTTTTTTTTCCTCCCTTTAAGGGACCAATAAAAAAAGGAATATGAAAAAAAAAGCTGCCTCACATATGCTTGCTAACTACAGACTGTAACCATATACATACTCTTAGACTTATATTCCAATGACCCTAACATAGGCATTTTAGGGAGTCCAGTTTATATTATTATTATTATTATTATTATTATTATTATTATTATCTTTATTTATATTGCGCCAACATATTCTGTAGCGCTGTACAAGGGTTGAGTACATAGCAGAAAACAAATTAAACACCTTGTAAAGAATGGAGGGCCCTGTTTTTGAGCATAAAATCAAATGTACATAGAGCTTGTTTCCAAGGCACTGACACAAGATTGAAAACTCGCAAACTTACAATCTACAATCTATATTGTAATAATGCACTAACTATGAATTTCCCAGTTAGTAAATTGAAACCGAAAAAAAACAAAAAAACAGTGTACCATCGGTTAGTTTATAGAGGGAAGTTTGACCTTCGATGGATTTTATGTCTTAAACTTGGATTTCAGTGAAACAGCAGATGTTCCAAATATGATTTGTCGGAAAACTGTAGGTAATAATAACTGCTTCCTAAACTGAATGTTATTTTTTTAATTGCATTTTCTTACAAGATACTTACATTGAAGCTTACAACATTTAGCTATTAATCATTCTCCTAACAAAAGACTGCATTGTCTATTTAATGAAACCATTATTGGCAATAATTACTGATTACCCCTTGAATTTCTGAACCTTCTGTCTTCACTTTGAGGCACATGCAAAACAAAAGGGTGCTTATGCTGAGATCCTGGTGTCTAGTTATTTATTGAAGACAATAGGTTCAGTGCTTCAAGGGGTAATAGGTAATTATTGAAATAATGTCCCAATTAGACACATAGGGCAGTCCATGCTTGGTGGATAGATCAGAATTGCTAATTAACAGCTAAATCTTGCTAACTTCAATGTAAGATTACTGTAAGAAATGCATTTTTTAAATAATATTCAAATGAGAAAGTGATTGTTATTACCTATCATTTTCAGTTATACCACATTTCGAAACTTCATTGTGTTAATCTAATGCTCCAGATACTTTTTATGCTGCTTAAATAGAGAACATTTTATTATATATAATAAATCATAACAAAGTCAGAGGTGCTCATCAGAGAACGAACTTACCTTAATAGGTTAGTTCTATAGCCATGATAAGCTACTCTGAGAGCAACCTCTTTTAGCTCACTTGTGCCCTTCACAGGGAGAAATATCCTGTAGTATATCAGTGTAGTATATCAGTCTGGTCCAACTCAAAAGAGTGAACCAGCCCCAAAATACCAGGCAATTCTACCCTGAACAGAAGAAACAGCAAACCCCAGACGCGTTTCGGCCTTTATGGGCCTCGTCAGTGAGGTGCAGCTGAACTCCCTAAGGCACAGTGAGCAAGGGGTCCACGTCTGGAGTCCCCTATTACCTTTAGGGAGACTAAACCCTAAAGGTAATTTGCATATACAACATAACAAAGTCAGAGGTGCTCATCAGAGAACGAACTAACCTTAATAGGTTAGTTCTATAGCCATGATAAGCTACTCTGAGAGCAACCTCTTTTAGCTCACTTGTGCCCTTCACAGGGAGAAATATCCTGTAGTATATCAGTCTGGTCCAACTCAAAAGAGTGAACCAGCCCCAAAATACCAGGCAATTCTACCCTGAACAGAAGAAACAGCAAACCACAGACGCGTTTCGGCCTTTATGGGCCTCGTCAGTGAGGTGCAGCTGAACTCCCTAAGGCACAGTGAGCAAGGGGTCCACGTCTGGAGTCCCCTATTACCTTTAGGGAGACTAAACCCTAAAGGTAATTTGCATATACAACATAACAAAGTCAGAGGTGCGCATCAGAGAACAAACTAACCTTAATAGGTTAGTTCTATAGCCATGATAAGCTACTCTGAGAGCAACCTCTTTTAGCTCACTTGTGCCCTTCACAGGGAGAAATATCCTGTAGTATATCAGTCTGGTCCAACTCAAAAGAGTGAACCAGCCCCAAAATACCAGGCAATTCTACCCTGAACAGAAGAAACAGCAAACCCCAGACGCGTTTCGGCCTTTATGGGCCTCGTCAGTGAGGTGCAGCTGAACTCCCTAAGGCACAGTGAGCAAGGGGTCCACGTCTGGAGTCCCCTATTACCTTTAGGGAGACTAAACCCTAAAGGTAATTTGCATATACAACATAACAAAGTCAGAGGTGCTCATCAGAGAACGAACTAACCTTAATAGGTTAGTTCTATAGCCATGATAAGCTACTCTGAGAGCAACCTCTTTTAGCTCACTTGTGCCCTTCACAACAAAGTCAGAGGTGCTCATCAGAGTTCAGCTGCACCTCACTGACGAGGCCCATAAATGCTGAAACGCGTCTGGGGTTTGCTGTTTCTCCTGTTCAGGGTAGAATTGCCTGGTATTTCGGGGCTGGGTCACTCTTTTGAGTGGGACCAGACTGATATACTACAGGAGATTTCTCCCTGTGAAGGGCACAAGTGAGCTAAAAGAGGTTGCTCTCAGAGTAGCTTATCATGGCTGTAGAACTAACCTATTAAGGTTGGTTCGTTCTCTGATGAGCACCTCTGACTTTGTTGTTTTCTATATAATAAATCAGACTTAATATATCATTCATGTCTTTTCTTTAAAGATTAGTTTTGCTTGACATGTATTGTCACCAAGGTACCCACATGTTGTGCCAAACTTTAGGGGAGTTACAGGATTATTTCCTGTTTCTTGGATCTGGAATTTCAAATAGCAAAACTGAAGAATTTCCTTTCATGGAAACTATTTATTCTACAGAACATATCCAAGGAATATGTTACTTCTATATATATATATAGGCAAATATACATTTTGTAAAACAACGTTTCTCAATCCTCACTCAAGTTGTCCTCTAATTTATGACATGGAGCCCTATTCTTTTGCCCAGATCATAAAGTCACACATACTTTACATCACTCTTAATATTGCCCTGAAGAAATTTAGAAATGTACGTTGGGTCAGACGTAGCGACGTGAGACGCGGGTTAGTGACGTCATCGCGAGGCGTCCTAACCGCGGCCTCCATACCAGTGCGCTGCTCTTTACTCCATGGACACAGTTCAATATAGAATGACAAAGACTGATACTTAGAAAGGATTCCATGAGAAACCTAGCAGCACAATCAGGCTCTAATTAAATATATTACTAAAGATAAATAATAATATATCTGAGAGCAAACACAATACTATCAGCACTTTATAAACACTACCTTAATATTTGAATCGGACATAGTCCTGACTCCTTAAGAGCACCTTAAATCCTTATTTTTGCACTTGCACTTTATTTATAGATTGCACCAGAAACTTAGCATTAGCCAGTTTGCACAGCAGGTTATATTGATATAATCCCTGAAGGAAATGCAGTGTCTGAATATGTTTTAAAGATTTTAACTAAGTTATTAAAAGCTAAGTTTTATTCACCTATTTTGTCTCTATAAGAGAATGGGGAATAATAGGTGTGCACTATAAGAGGGAACCTTAGTCTATGTCATATGATCATGCACCCTGAAATCCTACTTACAAAGTCATGGTTTACATATGGAGGCTGAAAGACTTAAGTTGTTGGCTTGAATCAATAGAATATATCTAAACATTTAGAGAAAAAAACACCCCCAGCCAAATTACGTGACTCATTACATGACTTTTATAATGTTAATGTGAGAAAATATATATTAATGTAGGTGCGATTACCTTCCTATCAGAAGTATCAGTGATTTACTATTTGTAATTTTTATCAACTCCTACTAGTAGAAACTAAATAGCTTACAATATAACGCTACCAAAAAATACTATCCTTAGGTAGAGATTCACTAAATGATTGTTCCCTATATAGTTTTATAACCCACTAAGCACTCCAAAGTTGACAAAAGGGTGTGGCGTGTGCGAGTGTGTGGTGGGAGATATCAAATATGTGACATCTGTGTACATTTAATAGTGAATGAAGAGTTTTTAGGTAATTTTGAATCCCTCTCAAAAACAGGTCTAGGACAATAAACATCAGAGTTCTTTTATCATTAAGGATATATTAATAAACTATTTTATGTTTAGTGTAAGTAACTCTGGAGATTTGTTTTGGCTAAATACTGTATGCAGAGTACAATCCAATGACAGCAAATGGGTTAACATCAGTCTTTATTAATCTGACCCATACTGAATAGAGAAATTCGGGGTATGACTGAAAGCTGATAAATGTTGTACACATATGTGTTTCAAAAAGTTCCAACATAATAACCCAATTGTTCCACACAGAACTCCATAAATCCTTTGCTAAAGAATACCTCAAAAATGCAAGCTGTTTTTCACATTGGTGGTCATACACCAGCACCCATCAGGAATTGTATGTGAAGACCAAAACAGTTCTGTGCAATTTTTTTGGCATTTACATTTTGTTTTGAGTAGTGTAGGGTCTCCCCACCCCGGCCCAACCAGCCTGGGCCACGCTGAGTCCACCTGCCCTACTGGGCCCCTGGGCCTGTTTAAATAAGAACATTTCTACTGAAGCACAAAGAGGTATCAATGTGGAGCAGTTCAACACACTGGGGATGTGTATCAGAGAAGAAAGTAAGAGATCAAGGGCTGCAAAGTGGCAGCAAAGTACAGGGGGATGGGTTATGTGAGGGAGGAAGAAAGCAGATAGGGATGGCTGCTATGTGAGGTGGATGCTGAGAGGAGCTGGGTGCTGTGTGGGGTGATGTTTATATATGTTTTATATATTGAAAGGAAGTCTAGGGGTGGAGCAGAAATCGGTAAGGGTCTTGGCAAGGTTTGTTGTTATGCAAAAGGATCTTTGGGAAGGGAGCAGTTATGGGAAGAAGTCTGAGTGAGAAGCACTGAGTAACTTGGTTCCAGTGGCGCCCAGCGCAAAAATACTTTTTACAACCCCCCAGAAGGGAGCCCAACTTTTTTTTGCACCGGAGCCCTCAGTTCTCTAGCTCCGCCACTGTGTATTACTCTGTACATTCTTGAATAATCACAATATTATATGGTTATTTTACTACCTACTATGACTAATGTGATGTTTTTGAAATATGGATTATTTTGGTGAAGGAGCAATAGTGTATTTGCTCTGTTTTTGAATGAGTTTACACAAACCTTGTGCAGGTTGGACATCTGTCTGAAAAAATATATATGTTTGAAATATTTAGGACTGACTAAAATATAAGGCAGGAAAAATATCACAAAACTACATTTTAGTTCTAAAAAAACTTTTGATGACTCTGTGGCTCCCTGTAGACACCCATGATGCTATGGTGAATTTTGTCTGTGTGAGTGTGTACATTTTTGCAGGAGCAGGACTTAAGGTTATTATGACAAGCAGCCTGCTTCTGAACATGTCCAGGTGAGTAAGTAGGTGTCAAAAAGTTCCTATTACTTATGAAATTGCCTCTCTTCTCTTTCCTCCTCAATTGCTCAGTATATAAAAACATGGTCACCTCTCTGTCAGTCACTCCACTGGCTTCCCATAGCTGCCAGAATAAAAATTAAAATCATGACTCTAGAGTACACAGCCATCAACAAGAGTGCACCCCCTTATATCTCTGCCCTTGTCTCAAAATATTTCCCCTTTGCTCTGCCAATGACTTTCTTCTTTCCTTGTCTCTTATCTCCTCCTCTCACTCCTGCCTTCAGGCATGGCCGGATCTATAATTAGACGAGTTAGGCGTCTGCCTAAGTGCGCGGTACTTAGAGGGGCGCCTCATTTTTTATAAAAAAAACCTTATATTTTGTTGCTGTGACCTTTTTTCTGAACTACCGTATTTATCGGCATATAACACGCACCGGCGTATAACAAGCACCTCATTTTAAGAAGGGAATTTCAGGAAAAAAAAATTCAAATAAAGAACTTTTTAAAGCAAAATCCTCAACCTCAACCTCCCTCCTCACCCTCAACCCCCTCCTCAACCTCCCTCCTCACCCTCAACCCCCTCCTCAACCTCCCTCCTCAACCCCCTCCTCAAACCCCCCATCCTCAACCCCCTTCTCCACCCCCCATCCTCATCCTCCTTCCTCAACCCCCTCCTCAACCTCCCTCCTCATCCTCAACCCCCCTCATCCTCAACCCCCCTCCTCATCCTCAACCCCCTCCTCATCCTCAACCCCCTCCTCATCCTCCCTCCTCAACCCCCTCCTCAACCTCCCTCCTCATCCTCCCTCCTCATCCTCCCTCCTCAACCCCCCCTCCTTAAACCCCCTCCTCAACCCCCCATCCTCAAATCCCCCTCCTCCTCCTGAGGTTGAGGAGGGGGGTTGAGGGTAGGGGGGGTTGAGGAAGGAGGATAAGGATTGGGGGAATCCTCATCCTCCTTCCTCAACCCCCATACCCTCAACCCCCCTCCTCAACCTCAACCCACCTCCTCAACCTCCCTCCTCATCCTCAACCCCCCTCCTCATCCTCAACCCCCCTCCTCATCCTCAACCTCCCTCCTCAACCCCCCTATCCTCAACCCCCTCCTCAACCTCCCTCCTCAAACCCCCTCCTCAACACCCATCCTCATCCTCCTCCTCAACCCCCCTCCTCAACCGCCCTCCGCAACCTCCCTCCTCATTCTAAACCTCCCTCCGCATTCTAACCCCCCTCCTCATTCTAAACCCCTCCTCCTCATTCTAAACCACCCCTCCTCAACCTAAACCCCCCCTCCTCAACCTAAACCCCCCTCCTCCTCAACCTAAACCCCCCTCCTCCTCAACCTAAACCCCCCTTAATACCTCCCCCTCACTTACCTGCTTCTGCTCTGGCCTCCGCACCGCTCCTTGACCCGGTGACGTCGCATGCGCGCCACGTCATTAGCATATACCGCACCTGGTGGGGGGAGGTTAGAATGCGGAGGGGGTTTAGAGTGAGGAGGGAGGTTGAGGATGAGGAGGGGGGAGGGAATATCGGCGTATAACACGCACCTATCATTTGCCCCCTATTTTCAGGGAGAAAAAGTGTGTGTTATACGCCGATAAATACGGTATGTGCTTGTGATGAGCTGGGTTAGGGAAGCAGGCATGCAAGGGTAAACAGACTGCTGGGGGAGGGATCAGATCACAGTGCAGAGTGTGATGTGACAGGCTGAGTGTGATGTGACAGGCTGAGTGTGTGTGTGAGAATGATGTGACAGGCTGAGTTTGGGGTGACAGGCTGAGTGTATGTGTGATATGACAGGCTGAGTGTGATGTGACAGGCTGAGTTGGTATGTGGGATGACAGGCTGAGTGTATGTGTGATGTGACATGCTCAGTGTGGGGTGACAGGCTAAATATGAGTGTGATATGACAGGCTGAGTATATGTGTGATGTGACAGGCTGAGTGTATGTGTGATGTGACATGCTCAGTGTGGGGTGACAGGCTAAATATGAGTGTGATATGACGTGCTGAGTGTGATGTGATAGGCTGAGTGTGTGTTTGGCAGGCTGTGTGTGTGTTTGGCAGGCTGTGTGTGTGTTTGGCAGGCTAAGTGGATAAGTGTAGTGACAGGCTGAGTGTGATGTGACAGGCTGAGTGTTGGGTGACAAGCTGAGTGTATGTGTGGGTTGACAGACTGATTGTGTATGTCATGTGACAGGTTGAGTGTCTTTGTGATGTTACAGGCTGAGTGTGTGCTGATATGCTCAGTTTTGTATGTGTTGTGACAGGCTGAGTGTGTATGCGTGATGTAACAGACTGAGTGTGTGCGTGATGTGACCGGCTGAATGGATGTGATATGATAGGCTGAGTGTGAGATATGACAGGCAGAGTGTGTGTGATCCCAGGCCAAGTGTGTGAACGTTCAAACCCCTCTCAGTCACATCTGTTAGCACTACCACCATTTTCAGACTTTTTGTGCAGTTGTGGTTAAGAGAACCGGACAATCGTCATCTCCATAATTTACCCCCCCCCCCCCCCCCCCCCCCCACACACACACACACACACCACAACCATCTATACACTCAGAAACCAGCAGTCACCCCTGACAATCTGCACCACTGGAATCTCCACTCAGGCTTCAGAATGGAAGAAAGGTCACAGGTAACAAGCCGGGCTAGGGGGGAGTATAAATTATATTGAAGTTTACCATTCTCCCCTTTAATACAACACATTTTAAAGAATGGGTTAAAAAATTAAAGCATTTATTTTGTTAAAATACTGTACTACTATAAAAATATTTTACCTAAAAACCTAATTAAACAGCTGCACCTACAGTTAATGTGTGTACATGTACACATACAAACATAGAAAAACCAAACAACACATTCGGTCTGGTTAACCCTCAGGATAGCCTTCTGATTATCCCGGGGATACTAAAAATCTTCAACTGTGTCTGACCCTACCATTTCCACTGGAAGCCGGCTCCATTTATATGAATTATTTGGCTTGTATCTTTTTGTGTAATTTAAATTAAATTATATATATATATATATATATATATATATATATACACTGCTCACAAAAATAAAGGGAACACTTAAACAACACAATGTAACTCCAACTCAATCACACTTCTGTAAAATCAAACTGTCCACTTAGGAAGCAACACTGAGTGACAATCAATTTCACATGCTGTTGTGCAAATGGGATAGACAACAGGTGAAAATTATGGGCAATTAGCAAGACACCCCCAATAAAGGAGTGATTCTGCAGGTGGTGACTACAGACCACTTCTCAGTTCCTATGCTTTCTGGCTGATGTTTTGGTCACTTTTTAATGCTGGTGGTGCTTTCACTCTAGTGGTAGCATGAGACAGAGTCTACAACCCACACAAGTGGCTTAGGTAGTGCAGCTCATCCAGGATAGCACATCAATGCGAGCTGTGGCAAGAAGGTTTGCTGTGTCTGTCAGCGTAGTGTCCAGAGCATGGAGGCGCTACCAGGAGACAGGCCAGTACATCAGGAGATGTGGAGGAGGCCGTATGAGGGCAACAACCCAGCATCAGGACCGCTACCTCCGCATTTGTGCAAGGAGGAACAGGAAGAGCACTGCCAGAGCCCTGCAAAATGACCTCCAGCAGGTCACAAATGTGCATGTGTCTGCTCAAACGGTCATAAACAGACTCCATGAGGGTGGTATGAGGGCCCGACATCCACCGGTGGGGGTTGTGCTTACAGCCCAACACCGTGCAGAAAACACCAAGATTGGCAAATTTGCCACTGGCGCCCTGTGCTCTTCACAGATGAAAGCAGTTTCACACTGAGCACATGTGACAGACGTGACAGGGTCTGGAGACGCTGTGGAGAACGTTCTGCTGCCTGCAACATCATCCAGCATGACCGGTTTGGCAGTGGATCAGTAATGGTGTGGGGTGGCATTTCTTTGGGGGGCCACACAGCCCTCCATGTGCTCGCCAGAGGTAGCCTGACTGCCAATAGGTACCGAGATGAGATCCTCAGACCCCTTGTGAGACCATATGCTAGTGTGGTTGGCCCTGGGTTCCTCCTAATGCAAGACAATGCTAGACCTCATGTGGCTGGAGTGTATCAGCAGTTCCTGCAAGACAAAGGCATTGATGCTATGGACTGGCCCGCCCGTTCCCCAGACTTGAATCCAATTGAGCACATCTGGGACATCATGTCTTGCTCCATCCACCAACGTCACGTTGCACCACAGACTGTTCAGGAGTTGGGAGATGCTTTAGTCCAGGTCTTGGAGGAGATCCCTCAGGAGACCATCCGCCACCACATCAGGAGCATGCCCAGGCATTGTAGGGAGGTCATACAGGCACGTGGAGGCCACACACACTACTGAGCCTCATGTTGACTTGTTTTAAGGACATTACATCAAAGTTGGATCAGCCTGTAGTGTGTTTTTCCACTTTCAGAATGGGGGTGACTCCAAATCCAGACCTCCATGGGTTGAAAAATGTGATTTCCATTTTTTAATTTTTGTGTGATTTTGTTGTCAGCACATTCAACTATGTAAAGAACAAAGTATTTCATAAGAATATTTAATTCATTCAGATCTAGGATGTGTTATTTTAGTGTTCCCTTTATTTTTTTGAGCAGTGTATATAGTATATATATTGTTGTTGTGTCAAATCTCTGTGAGCATATGAACTGCAGCGCACCAGGTACATCTGTTAATTCCACTCTGAGCACCCTCCATCAAACTTGTGCTCATTGCTACAATGTGTTTATTTGTGTGTGTGTATGTGTATATATATATATATATATATATATATATACTATATATATATATATATATATATATATATATATATATATATATTCAAAAAAGAGAATGAGAGAGATTAATGCTTTTATATTATATTAGAATTAATAGTACACAAGAGTTTTAATTAGTCAGTTAAAAAGAAAAAAACATTGTGTGTGAGTTAAAAAGTATATTGTTAGGGTATCCTCATATTCACAATAAAATCATAGAATAACCTACAATCCTAATACCTACACCAAAATTGGTGGGGGGAAAAAAAACAAAACAAAAAAAACTATTAAAAATCAGTAGCTAGTAGTCCAGTTATTTTCAATTAAGGGAAGTTGAATAAACCAATCATTAAAAAGATTTGCAAAAAGGACTAAGAAAAGTAACTAATGCATAACAAGGTTTGGCATAGCAGAATCATATTGCTGATTTGAGGAGGGATATTTGGTCTCTCAACTGAGATGATGCGTGAGGTCAGCATCTTGGATTTTATAACCCGGTATATGATAAAACGCAAGGCTTCCATTTTTCTGGAGCACTGAGAGCACTGAGCAGTGAGTCGCAACTAAGCCTGTGGTTTGAAACCGATCAAGTTACTCCAAGTGTTGTTATGCATCAGTTACATTCCTTAGTCATTTTTTAAAAATCTCTTTATTAATGATTGGTTTATTTAACTTCCCTCAATTTTAAATACTGATTTTAATAGTTTATTTTTTTTGTCCCCCCCCCCCCCCCCCACACACACACACACACTAATTTTGGTGTAGGTATTAGGATTGTAGGTTATCCTATGATTTCATTGTGACTATGAGGATACCCTAACACAATATATACACATATATATAATATGTCTGAATATAGGTAAATATAAAGCATAGTAATAAAACAAACATACCAACTCTGGGCAGTGTGTGGTGTGGGGGGAGGATTTGCATATACAGTAGTCTTTTGGAATCATATAAACATTTATTTGACTGCAGATAAGTACCACAATGCTAGTCTGTCCATTGTATCTACCCACAGAAAGCTTGGCTTAATTAAACCTCAGTATAACATTATGTTTAACACAGTCATGCTTGACTTTCTTTACTATGTTTGCCCCTAATACTTTCACTGGTAGGCTGTTCGTCTTATCAACAACTCCTTCTATAAAATAGTACTTTTGCACAACACCCTTATGCTTTCCACCCCCCCCCAAAAATTCAAATTTTTGTTCTTCGGTTTGAATTTTTACATTTCTGTTGAACTTTATTAATCCTTTCACTTGCAAAAGTGTCTATAGCACATTGAAGAGCAATGTGTTCTTGTTGGCCCTTCTGCTAATGAAAACATTAAAGGACAACTGCACAATTAATGTAATCTATGGGTATTTAATGGGTATTTAGTTACAGTAAGTTAAACCTCTATTCCATTCAGAGTTTCCACAGATATCCAAGTATACCTATTATAACCTGCTAGAGGGGATATTTGACTGGTTCATAAGGTGTCCATCTTTTCAGTAGATGTGTAATCTACCTGTATTATAACCCACAAAGTTCTATTCAGTTTCTTGGTTCTGGCTCTTCTCATGTAAGTCTATTATAGAATCACAAATATATTGGCGGTGGAGACTTTAGTGGTATGTGGCTTCTCCATGGCCCACTGTTCATGACCGTGCTCTTGAAATAATGCGATATAGTAGGGAAGGGGACAGTGTGAGAAAGAGCGTGCATACCCGCTCCTAGTGCTATTCAATATACCACAATCAATGTAGGAAATGTACAGTAAACACAGATAATGAATGCGATGCTCAAACATGCAAGGTATTGGTATAGTTCAGGTGCAATCCTCCAGGAATTCACTGGAACGGTCTGGTCCCTTCTTGATCCACTGGAACAGTATTGTTGTCTTTTCTATAGGTGCATTTGTAATTACTTTTATTGACAAACCTAGATCCCTGATACGCTCCTATTTTCTTAGTAGGAACCACACAGCTTACAAGACAATTGTAGCCTTTCAGGATTAGATAATCCTGTTGGCTATTCAGTGGAGCATAAAAATGGATTTCACATGCTTCTGGTAATTTCAAAAATGAAAATTTTCTATTTCCAAATTCTCTTACAAGAATGTAAATTATGTCATATCTTAAGGGTCTACTGAAATCACAACTAATAAATATAGATAAAAACAATAATACCGGATAACAAATGTTCAAAGCAGTAAAACAATCAATTGAAAATCAATCAGACGCATTTCACTGATCTCTGTTGGCTTTCTAAGGTAGAAACTGTGAATGTTATTCCAAAATCTTTTGCGGATATGCGTTCTCTCTCCCCCCATCCTGACAGTAAGAGCAAAAATAGACAAGAAAAAGTCATACATAGTTTTTAATAAATAAATGCTGTTGCTTCTACGGGACCCTGGAGAGATCCTTAATACATTGGTGGAAGTTGTGTGAGAGCTATGGTTGCCTTGAATGATGCAAGGTGCCTGCTTCTTGGCCAGTGAGAGGGAAGGGGTATGGTGTCAGTTTCATTCATATCAAAAAAGGCTCTGAACTTCAGCCTGTTTCCTCCACCTCCATCCCTCCCTCCACTGTTAACTACGAACATGCACCCTCCTGATCCAGCTCTGATGAAATAATGTATCAGGCACAAAAGGGATTCTGCATAAACAGAGTCTTCAAAAATTCAGATTTTCCCCAAAAAATGTTTACACAGCTGCTGATATTGTTAGTTTGGTACATGCTTAACTAACAAGTGTCATTTTTTCTTAAACTACAGTGGTCCTTTAAATCATTTAATACATTTTAATTTATCTTTCATATCGCCCCTTTTGTTCTTATTTCACTCATAGGTGTTGAGTGAATGCAGATTTAATCTATTTACTGCCACATTGTGTGCCGGTGGTAGTATGAATATTTCTTTATGAGATCCATTTGTCTGATATCTATGCACTGATTTTTAAGTGTTTAAAGAGATTTGGAGATTCCTGGATTTTATTATATATACTAGCGAATTGCCCGTCAAAAAATGACGGCAATGAAATTGTAAGGTAGCTAAATTAGTAAATGAATATAGTGTACCTATTTTGAAGCATTGTGATGAAGAGCTGGCAATCTGTGTTGATGTTGCTGCAGCATTAGTGGTGTGGAGCTGCTGTATAAGCATGCTGAATGTGTGCAGTGTAACACTGTGCGTGCGCGAGACCAAACCGTTAGCGTAGTCGTGTACTTCCGCATTGGTGTAAAATGGCGAGTAATGTGTGGTATAGGTCTGTATCGGAATATCCGTAGGTGTTTTGTGGTGTTTTGCGAGTTTAGAGTGCTGTAGCCTCGTTTTCGTTTTGTTCGGCGGCCATTTTTTCTCTCGCTTAGATTTTTTTTTAGTGTCTAAACTGTTTTATTTCGAGTAAAATCGAGGTGTAAGTTGCATTTTTGAGGTCCTGGGTGCTCCCTCTTGGTGTAGGTAAGTTTTTTATGTATGTGCTGTGTGTATGTATTGTGTTTTAAATGTATGTCGGCGTGTTGCGTCCGATGTTTGCGAGGTCGTAATGTGTGGTAACGTGTTTCGTACGTTGTTTGCGTTCCTCGTAAAATTTAGCGAGTGTCGTAATTTGTGTGTCGTGTTTTTTGAGTAGCGACGTGAATTTTGCGAGTGTCGTAATTTGTGTGTCGTGTTTTTTGAGTAGCGACGTGAATTTTGCGAGGGTTTGAGACCCTTGCCCAGTGACCTCGCCAGCAACTGAGTCCCTCGCTTCGCGCTCCATGCCAGCAACTGAGGCCCTTGCCCAGTGACCTCGCCAGCAACTGAGGCCCTCGCTTCGCGAGGGGCCTCAGTTGCTGACATGGAGCGCCTTCGGCGCTCCATGCCAGCAACTGAGGCCCGTGCCCAGTGACCTCGCCAGCAACTGAGGCCCTCGCTTCGCGAGGGGCCTCAGTTGCTGGCATGGAGCGCCTTCGGCGCTCCATGCCAGCAACTGAGGCCCTTGCCCAGTGACCTCGCTACGCGAGGGCCGCGGCTCGCTGCGCGAGCCGCGGCCCTCGCTTCGCGAGGCCCGCGGCTCGCTACGCGAGGGCCGTGGCTCGCTTTGCGAGCCACGGCCCTCGCTACGCGAGGGCCGCGGGCTCGCTACGTGAGCCCGCAAGCGTGAGCAACGACTCGTACGCTCACAACTATATATGTGATAATACTAGCGACTTTCCCGTCAAAAATGACGGGGCAATAAAATTGTAAGGCAGGTAATGCTGTTTGCCACAGACATTACTTTTTTTGGTGGTCTGAGATCCTTCGGCGCTCATTGCAAGCCTCTCAATGAGCACCTTTGGCGCTCATCGCGTGGCTCGCAATGAGCGCCGGCTCTTGGTTGTTGTATTTATTTTTATCAGAGGCACTTTTGCTGTTATTGTAAGGTCGGCGCTGATCTGCTTTTTGCACTTATTGCAAGGCTTTGTGTGCTATGAGCAGCTTTGGCGCTCATTCTGAAGCGCACAGTGAATGGCTTTTGTGTTTATTGCAATAGTGTTTTTCTATTTTTTATTTGGTGTATATTTACTTTGTATGCTAATTAAATAATTAACAAATTAATAAATTAATATACTTTACCTATTTTTAAGTAATATATGCAGGAAGCATTGTGCTGAAGCTGACAATCTGTTTTGATGTTCCTGCAGCATATAATGTCGGTTTGCACTGTTGTGGAGCTGAGGTGTAAGTGTCAGCAATGTGTGCAGTGTGTAGTGTAAATAGGCTGCGTGCGCGAGGGGAAGCATTTAGGGTAGCTGTGTTCTTCCGCATTGTGTTGTAAAATGGCGGCGAATGTGTATATGGTATGCGCGTGTGGATGATTTAGCGTCCTTGCTAAAAGTGTATCTTGTACAGCTTTTTGGAAAAGCTGTATGTGCTTGATGGTGTTTTGCGGCTTTAGGGTCCTGAAGCCTTGTTTTCTTTTTTTTCGGCAGCCATATTTTCTCTCGCTTAGGGAATTTTCGTGTGAAGACCTGGGTGCCCCCCTTGCTGAGGGTCATTTTTTTATGTCATTTTTGTGTGTACTTATTGTTTTTTTAATGTTTTCCGTTGCGCACGGTTTGGCTGTTAAGGTCATATTTTGTGCGAGTTTGTATTTTTTTAGTGTAAGTCCATATTTAGTGATTGTGTATTAGATCTATTTTGTCAAAGTGACGCTTTTGTGGGTGTTTGTAACCACTTGTGAGGCGCCGTAGAGCCTCCACCTCCGCCTTCGGCTCATTGCAGCCGGCGCGGGAGCCTCCACCTCCGCAAATGTGGCCCCTTGCTTTGCGGCGCAAACTGCGCCCCTCGCGAGTTCTTGCAAGCTTGCTTCACAAGCTCGCAATGCGTGTCGACGTCTCGTAGTTTGACAACTATTATATTTGATACCTATTTTTATTAAGAAGTACTTAAAAGCTAGGTTTCCACTGCCTAAAATCATACAAACAATCCATGTATAGGTCTACCTGCTACAGCATATGCAGGCTTTTTAAAGCTGTATCCTAGCCTATCAGGAAGCACGTCTCACTGATTGGTTAGTTTTGAGACACAGCACAGCAAGTACAATAAAGTACAATAAAGTCTGTGCATTTACAGGGGCTATTTGTTTGATTTTAGGTTAAAAAACAGCTTTTAATCTCTTCGTAATAAAATAAAGTACATAAAAGTAAATAGATACATAGATATATTATATACCTAGTAAAAATACGTAAACCTTCCATAACGCTTTAATCCTTCATAGTTCTTTTATATATGTCATTTTTGTAACTAATAAATTAATTTGTTCATATTACAACTAACTGAGGGTAAAGGGTGCATTTACAGTCACTCTGGGTAGGTTTAGTTGCTTTCACCCATTTCTTTCTTTTTGAGCAAGTAATTTGTATATTCATAAGAAAAAAAAACATGGCAAATTCAATATTCAGAATATTATGTTTTACGGTGGCTATGTGTGAGTTTGTTGGTAAAACAGCTTGGGTTTACTTTTGGTTTAGTATCACTTGCTTGGTGGAATATCCCGGTCAGACCTTGGCTCCCAGCAGTCTCTACACATATAAGTGCCAAAGAGAAGTGAGGATTTCAAGCTTGGCAGGTTTTTGTACTGTGGTAAGACTGGGCTCCACTTGTTTTGCTGATTTTGGCCTAAACACAGGGTTTTGACTTGTGGTCTAGCTGATAGAGCTTAAAATAAAGGAATTTTGTTTTGTAGCCATGTAGAAGCTGAAAAACCTTCATTACTTGTACCTGTTTTAGATCTTAATTATATGTTAGCTTTTTATGAAGGAAAAAGAGAGCTTTCATTCTGAAATATGTTTGAAGCCAAGGATGTGGTTGACTTCCAATCTTCGGAGCTAGGAGCAAATAATAATTATAGAATTTTAGCAAATCCTATCCTAAAATGTGAAAATGATGTAAGCATAGCATGTCACTGAAAATACCAACAGTAAACATTTTAGAGATGTGTGGTTAGAAATGCTAGAACTTAAAATAGTTTTCTTTTTATAGACTTGTCAATCATTCACTTGCTTAAAAATAGAGCACCTAGAAATATTAAGCCCATTAATAAAACAGAAGGCGAACATATTGTTTAAGGTTCACAAAAAACACTCATTATATTAACTAACAGAGCCCTTAACAACAACGCACCCTCTTATATCTCTGCTCTAATCTCAAAATACTCTCCCACCTGCCCTCTTTGCTCTGCTAACGTTATTTTCTCCTCCACTCTTATCACCTCCTCTCACTCCTGCCTTCAAGACTTTTCTTGTGCTGCCCCTATTCTCTGGAACTCCTTGTCTCGCTCCATTAGACTATCCTCATGCTTTAAAACCTTCAAAGCCTCACTAAAAACACATCTGTTTAAAGAAGCTTATCACCTTCAGCGTTAATATACACAACACACCTATCACCCTCCCTCACCACACACAAAGTCACGTTTGTACATTTGCAAGTTTTCAATCTTGTTAGGTGTTTTAGCGGGAGCTCCAAGCGCACTAGATTCTAAACTCAAAGACAGGGCTCTCCACTCTTTGCAATGCGATCATTTAGTTTTTCCTTGTACTTAACCTTTCTTCAGCACTATGAAATATGTTGGCGCGTTACAAATAAAGAGCCCGATTCAATTGAGCAATTGTAAGTTACTGTAGCCCGTAAGTGAGGCCATAAGTTAATTTACTATTCTTTTTGCGGGGTCCAAACGGTTTACGGGTTACGGGCTTGAAAACTTTGCGATGGTTAAACCCGGAACCTACAACCTCCCGAAGCCTTTGATCTTTCAATTCCGCAAGAATTGCTATTTAATTGCTCCAATTCACCAAGGCCGCAAATGTTTTCACACCCGTAAACGGCAAATGTAGGAGAAAATCCTATGAGTGCTAGAGAGAACTCTCAAGGGGGTTAAACACCTATTCGTAGCACTGTAAATGCAAATAAAAAATCAATACTGCACTGTAAATAACAGGGAAAGTTATGATAGACATTAGAATGATTTGCACAACAGTCTCAAGCTCGCAAATCGGCAATAAAATAAAATGTATTTTTAAGTTTCATTTCGGGATTATATCGATCTCAGGAATCAATGAGTTAATACATATCAGGCCACCCATATGGGATAGAACAGTATTGGCACTCATATTTTTAGTATTTTGAGGGTATGCAAGTCCCATCGCATATCGGACTCACGAACCTAATTGATTGACATGTTACCTCCATGTTTTACTGCCATAATGATGGCGGTCTCATTTTCTATTGGCTGTTTCGAAATGGGAGGATACGGTCTTGCTTAATTGATCATATTCCTGCCCTGAACTACTATGGACCAGTGCATGTTTTACAGAGTCGGCTTTCGGCACTTGTGACACTTAATATCAAAAATAAAAATCTAATAATAAAAAAATATATAGTATAATCTGCAGCGCTGCTTTGCAAGCTAAGAGCCCCATTAAATTACTCCTATTTTAGAAATCGTAGACCGTAAAGGAACAAGCAAGGCTTACTGCTATTAAATTTGCCTCTTTCAGCTACCCGCAAACGATATACAGGTTACTGCGGTAAAAACCCTACGGGCCATCAAAGTCTAAACTCCGTCCTAGCTAAGCCTTTGATCTGTTAAGCCTGTAAATGTTACAAACGCAAATCTCTATTAAATTGCTATGAATCCCCAAGGATGCACTGTTGTTCAAACCCGTAAACGGCAAATGGAGCCAAAAACATAACGTCCTTCAAACAGGACCTACAAAGGGTTTACAGACAAATTCTCAACATTGTAAAATACAAGATAAACACACCAGTGGACATGAAAATATGAAAGCATGGAAAGGCATTACAATTACTTGCAAAACAATCCCCAAATAAAAGATATGCATTTAAAACATTTTTTTATTTCATCATATGTTGGAATGGTCATGCATATGCCAATAGGAAAATCAATGCTTCAACATGCATAACGCAATTAAAGACACACTACCTCATTAAATAGCAACACAAAAACATGAAACTAATGCCATATTAACCCTTTCTCACTCGTCTCTAATGTGGACCCTGGAATATATATATGCTTACATCTCTCTCATCGCATCTACATTGGGAAAAGAAACAGTGGCCAAATTACACCGCTACATCACATATATCAAGTACCAGGGAAACATTTTAATATTGGTTGTTCAGTCCTTCAGTTGTGTCCAACTCTGTGACCCTATGGATTGCAGAACATTTAGCTAGGACTGTGCTGTTCAACAAGGTTTCCATGCCAAAGATACTGGATTGGATTACCAGTTCCTTCTCCAATAGACTGTGATTTGTCTGACCTCTCTGCTATGACCTGCCCACCTAGAGTGACCCTACATGGTAGAGCTCATAGCTTCATTGAAGTACACAAGCCCCTTCACCACCACAAGACAGCAATCCAACAGGAGAACAGGGGAACATACACCACACTAATCTACCCTAACCCATCAGGAAGAGCCACAAACACACATGGAGGCTGTGCAGAGAGAGGCACATGGAGCAACAGCCAACTCACCACCATCAGTGACAATCTCTGCTAGGGCGATCCTGGAAAGTCCCACGTCATTGCTGGTGACTATGTACCAAGATGTATACAAATTATCATTTGTTGACCTCCCATTAAGTGTTTTGCGATCAATCGATTCACAATATCACCTGTCATATTCCTATCAAGCCTTCAGGGGAATGTTGATACTCCACAGAATCACAAATTGGACCTGTCATGTGTATTAACCCATTATTATTACATATTATACATATTGCTATATGATATCTTATTATTAATATTATTGTTATTATCATATGTATTACCCTATTGCATAGTAACTAGTGCTCATTTGTTTACTGATATAGTTATGTGACACAAATGTGATGTATGTGGATGTCCCAAAACCCAAACCATTGAAAACACACTGACACAGTTAGAACTGTATAACAAAGCTTTTTTTTGGACACATAGCACAATCAGAAATGTACAAGACTGTATCTTGGGTGTGGTGTGGGCGAATCCAGGAAGACAAGAGGCTCTTGGGGAAAATGGGCATACCTACAGGGGGTAATGTGATAGAATAAGCATGATGCATAGCACCTACCAGGGTCACATGTGGTCACTACACCAATGCAACTGGAATTTGATGAAAAAAAAGACCATCAGAAATCACTCCATTTAATGGAAGAAACCATTAACGTGCATAGCACTTACAACTTGTCTATATCTGCTCAATGATACAGATGCTTAAACCTCTGGACAATATAATCTAATCCAGTTTTACACATACAGTGTGTTGATAAAACAAAAAATCTGATCTAGTCACAAATAAAAAGGCGGAGAAGGATAAAAAAAAAAAAAAAACATGCATGTACAGTACAGTGCTAAATACTGTAACTGTAACATTATACTAACTAACCTGATTCCCATCTGCAAGCATTACTAACTATTAGCTAGTTCTCAGGATAACTCACTGGCCATAACCATTAATGATGTGTCATCTCACACAAAATGCATAGTTGTGACCAGTGTCAGTGGTCAAGGTTTACTATCACCTTCTCCATATGATATTGTTCATCAGCATTGATATCACATCCATCAGCTATACAGGTGTTAGCACATGTTAAAGGATACTCCTGACATCAGCAATAGGGGAAAATACCCATTAATACGGAGAGGACAAAAAGGTCAGCAGCCAGATTCAATGTTACTTACATAAGACACAAGGATATGTTCTCAGACTGATATTGAGGTCAGGATCACATGCTTCACTAGTGCATATATTAATGCTGGCTGTCATTAACATGCCATTGTGAGAGTTTGCAAGTCCACTGCCATAGCGGTATTAGTCTACATTTAAGCTAACAACAATCATGTCTGGGGGGCTGTCATTGAAGGAATGTCTGAGAGGCCCTGTGAAAACCTTAAACCTCATACATTTCCTTCACAATGCTTGTAGATGCAGAAGGTGCCTTAATGGACCTGACTTGTACCCCCCCCAAAAAAAAACAACAACACCTAAATAGGAAATAGGGACTGCAGCATCTCTTCTCAACAGCTTTCCTCAGTTTCCATCAAATGGTGACATGTTCATCAGAACCCTACATGTCCACAGAGAAGAGGATCATGGACCATGTGATGGGAGGTAGCCATCTGCATACAAAACATCACCATCACATAGGATCGAAGGCTTTGTAGCCAGGCTAGATAAGGTTAACATTGTGACCAATAGATTGCCACTGAGGAGTGCTTTTAAAAAGGCACAAAAATATGAGCAGCCCCTACATCCTCCGCCGCCTAGCATCAGGGCCCCAATCCCCTGTGGGCGGCCGTCGTCTCGCAGGTGCTGGGGGGACAGGGGGAGGCAACCCTTACAGGGTCACTGACCTTATTAACAGTGCTCTTCATTGTGTGACAGAACAGAAGATTCCATGTTAATTGAGTGTTTAACTGCTGGCTGATTACATTTTTATAAGCAGTTAAACCATACTATGTGAAATGTTTACTGTGGCAGAGGCTGGTAATCATCACTGTGTTTGTAGACACACCTTAGTTCGCATAACTGTTCTTATTTAAATTACAATAAGGCAATAGATCACTTTAACATAGAATCCCATGCTCTTTCACACAATGAATCTCACCTATAGTGAGGTAACTGTCCCGTTCACTGCTATCATTTGCTAGCTGTGATCTTTTTTGGGTTCTTTATAGTTCTTGGCTCCTAACGCTCTCTTGATTCTGGCTGCGGTCTGTGACTGCATACATTGCAGAGGGCACACCCATACATGGACTAGATATTGGTTGATTACTGTTGTTGTGCCCACTGAAGACAGTGATTTGTCAGCCTCATGGATTTAATGATGCACGACTGATCCATCTATCCCTTGCATATTCCATGAAGCTGACATGTCAGTGTCCTTATTCATCATCCTGTACATGTGTAGTGTGTGTGATGTGCATGTGGTGGAATGTTGGTGTATGTCATATTCACCTGATGAGGAGGCTGGATCCTGCTGGGAGACCAGACCTGAAGCTCCTGCGGTGGGCAGTAGGTCCTTGAGGCTCCTCATTGTAGGTGACAGTCACTCCAGGGCCACCACTTGTTGCTGAGGCCATCTCCTTGAACATCTTCCTCCTCACCAAGACCCTGACATCATCACACCTGTGCTTCACAGACCTCACATCCATTTCCGCCGTGCCCACTGCTTTTACCGCAACCGCTACCTCCTTCCATGTCTGGGCATAACTTCCCTACCCCCTGACAGGATATCCGGCTGCTCACGAATAACATGCAGGAGTACCACCATCTCCTGGGGGAGTAATTTGGACCCTGTGCCTGCTCCCAGCCTCTTGCCTTCCTGACTGTGGGTGGGGATCCTGTCCTCCTAAAGCTGTTCCTGGGGCCTGTCCCTCCACCCTGCTATCATCCCCCCTGGGAACAGGCCCCTCCTCCTCTGACCCTGAGGACGATGTGCATATCAGTATGGGCATCTGCCCACCCACCTGCCCCCCTACACTTTCGCCCATCTCCTCCTCCACTCACCTCCTCCACCGCCTCCTCAACCTCCTCCACCACCTCCTCCTCTAACTGTTGGTGTGTAGGGTGGGGGGGGGGGGTGTATGTGTTGACCTGTCTCTAAGTGTATGTATTTGTGTTATTTACTCTATTTGTATTATGTGTAATCAGTATATGTGCGTAAACAAAATGTATGTGTAAAATAGTTAGGATAATAATTTAAATGAATAGAAGTGTAAGAACCTGCTCTCCATTATCACCTACTCTCTCTCTCTCTCTCTCTCTCTCTCTTTCTCTATCTATATATCTATATATAATATATATATATATATATATATATATATATATATATATATATATATATATATATATATAATGTGTATCCAACCTTCAACTCCTGGACCTGTGTGCTACTTCGGAAGAAGCTACTACACAGTCAACGCATGGGCGTGTGGAACACAGATTTATTATCTCCCCCAGTCAATCACTTTCGGGATCCCGCTTTCCATTGGCTCTGAGGCCTGTGTCGCACTCCATAAATTACGGGATTGGGTTATAACAGCGGAGCACATCTATTCCAGCCCACTGACAGCTTGCTGATGTGGGAAGGGTTTACGAGCTTGCGTCTCTGGACATTTTGTTGCAGCCTTGTTGAATGTAAGCGCTCTGTAACTCCAGCAGATTTCAAACCCGCAGACATACGGAATTTAATGGGGCACGTGATTCTTAAGAATACTTCCTCAGGGTATGGCTAAAAGTAAAAATGAAGTGTCTGTTTGTAGCATACTAAATTGATATAAGAAGTTTTTCCTAAGCTACAATGCCCCTCTAAAATGTATCTGGCATTTTAGATTTCTTTGGCTTTTATGTAAATAAATGAGCGAATATAGAGAAAAAATCAGAATTTTTTTTTTCAACAAATGCTTTGTTTCTTTCATTGATTACATATGGATAATAGATTGATGTTAAATTAAATGTATAAACAGTGATAATTGTAAATAAAACATTGATTTCTAAAGATGTACATTTAGATTTTACAAATAAAATTAATAGTATTACAGTGTAGGAGTATTTTTTTCCTGACATTCCAACTATATATCAAAGATTATTGGTAGATTTAGTTTAAGGCAGGATAAGACAACATTAGTTTTCAAGGGCTTTAAACAAAGTAGGAAAAAAGAACATTGATTTGGAAAACATAGATTAAAGGAGAAGGAGCCAGCAGATGTTAGGGTAGCATTTAACAGGGAGATTTATCAGTGTAGAGGGGATAGCTGAGATACGCATAGATAGATAAGGTGCAGTGTACTTATTGGAAGAGGAGGCATCACAGGATGCATCTCACCAGGTGGTCAGTGAAGTTCAGTCTTTCATTTTCTACCTGTAAGTCTTCTTGACCAGAGATGATGATATATGATGGGACATCATTAACAAGCATCCAGGGGCTGTAACAGTGAGCAACTCTAGGGAAAGGATAAGGAGGAGAAGTGGGAGAGAAGAAGTTTGATGGGGTGGAGAAAGGAAGGTGTGGTGAGCAGAAATGTATTAGAAGGTGATGAGAATGGGAGGAGTGGGAAGGGTTTGGGAGAAGATGCGAAGGACAAGAAAAAAGAGATTTATGGACAATACACCTCCACAAAATCAATTGCACTTGAGTAGAAGCAGCCAAAAAATTGAATATCCTAATTATTTGCCACAATATACCTGCTCATAGCTCAGGTAAAATAGAAGTAGAGAGTGGCCAGAGGCAAAAGCGAATCCTGTAATTAAAGCCAAGGTCGAAGAAAGGAGAAAACAGCAAAGTCAGTATACGAGCCAATGAGGGGCAAGAGCCAGAGAACACTACAGCCAAGCCAAGGATAATACATAAGGAAGCCAAAGGAATCAGAGGAACAACGCCAAGACTCCTCACTTTCTGGTTGCCTTAAAGGATCACTGTACTATAAAAATAATGACTGCTATTACAAAAGTACATACATAAGTATAATTGATTTTAAATGTTTATACTTTGCAATGTTAGTAGTTATACTTTAAAGCTCTTACTTTTATAGGTTTCTGCCTGACGTGCTGTGGAACTTAGCTTTGCTCCTTTTACATAATTAGGGACAGGGCAGTTTAGTAGACTTCCGGCTGTGTGCTCTAGTGTCTGGTGTAGATCTGAGGTCTACATTAATGTGAACTACTTCATTATACCTGTCATCTAGCCAGCTTATTAAAAGAAATGCTAATTAATGCTGAAAAGTATACACTTAATATTGGGCATATGACAAATATGTGCATTTGGCAAGCCCATGCTATTAGAACAGAGATTTGTGATATAAATACTAACACCCTTATTAAATTTCAATTTGGCAAATTCTAAAGGGCTCTATATAAGCACATAGCATATATTTTTTACAGAAGTTTTTTAGTTAGTGAACTTCTATGCAAAAGCAAGGTCTTCACTAACTAAAAACTTCTGTAAAAAAATATGCTCTGTGCTTATATAGAGCCCTTTAGAATTTGCCGAATTGCAATTTAATAAGGGTGTGAATATTTAAGTTCAACAATCAAAGCTTAAACTTACTACTCATCGACCATTCTCATATAATTGTATTATTATTTATTTACAGAGCACAAACATATTCTGCAGTGCCACATAAAAAGATGGGTATTTAAGTCATAAGACAATTCATATTTTGAAGCATTGATACCAAATCAGTACAAAATAGTTGCACTCAGTTTTTATGAATAGTGCAAGCATTCTTGGGAGTTTTGTAATAAAATGAATTTAGCTGTGCATTGTATTAGTACCTGAGGTAATAGGATCCATAGGTATAAATGTGCATGAAAGATGACTTAATAGAGTTTTATTGTAAGGTAACCAAATTCTAAATTTCAGCATGGGAATTCTCTTCTATTTCCACCAAGCTTTATTATGCCCAATACACTTTTTGGTTTATGCCCATTAAAGCCTTAGGCCCTCATTCAATTGCGATTTGGCCAATTGAATAGGGCCCTAAATAAGCACACAGCATAATTTTTTTAAAGAAGTTTTTAGTTAGTGAAAACCTTGATTTTGGATAGATGCTTACTAACTAAAAACTTCTTTAAAAAAAATATGCTATGTGCTTATTTAGGGCCCTATTCAATTGGAGAAATCACAATTGAATGAGGGCCATAATGTGGGTCTTTCACTTGTGGAATTAAGAGACTTTTTAAAAAGACATGAGAATTGGGTATACACTTTGAGTCATTTTTTCTAAATAATTAAAAATTGATGAAAATAATAAATTATTTTTGACACATGCACTCTTCTCAGTGAGTGTTATGTAATGCTACATAGTAGCACATTAAAGAAATTCAGTCACCCCAATATGATGTTGTTTTATAAAGTTATTCTTAAAGAGCATGACAATATAGATATACATTGGGCTAACACTATTCTCATATTTTGTTCTGTATTACTATGTAGATGATTTACGGCAATCACAAATACTATAAGCTGCAGTAATTAGTAATACCGTCTACTGTTGATTTCTGTGGTGAGAAAAGAATTGACCCCAATGTTATCATGCTGCTAAATCCCCTACCCAACACTTTATAATTAATCAGAGATACAAACTAGCATATTGAGTGACATATTATCATAAATGAGCCATACACAAGCATACAGAGACAAATTAACATGCAGAGACTGCACAAACAATGCTGAATACAACAGTGATGCTTGAGCAAAAATTGGTGGTACAAGTCACGTAATGACAGGTTTTAATGCTCATTAAAGTGAAACTAACTAGTCCTTGGGGTGACAGTGTTCATTTACTGTTTTAATTGTTGTGGATAACACAAAACAACATAGGTTTTGTGGTGGACAAAAAATAACACACTGTTTTTAAAACATATTGACCATGAACAGTAGAAGAGTCACATGAGATGAACAGAAAGAGAAAATGCTCACCACTCACAACCATGTTTCTTCTTTGGGCCCATACAAATGTCCCCTTGCATTATCTGGCCAATCACCTTGGCTTTGCCAAAATGCTCCACCTCTGGTACTACACACTGCTACCTGATGCAGGAAAATGTTTGATTGTGCTGGAATAGGAACCATAGTGCTACCGAATATGTTGGCACGTTACAAATAAACTATAATAATAATAATAATAATAATATTTACAGAAAAGAGTGTCACCCAATAGATCACTCAATAGATCCCTAGTTAGACTTTGCCTAGGATACTGTGTACAAGTGATGAGCTCATATCTGAAGAGCATATTAATAATTTAATCAAAGGATAACTAAAATGATGTATGGCCTAATAGACAAAACTTTATGAAAGTCTTTATTCACTTAATATATAGGTTAGAAAGAAGAGAGAGAAAGTAAATCCTTCAAATATGATATATCAAAGGATTTAATGACTTTCAGAAGGAAGTATCATCATGAAAGAGAGGAATGCATTTTCTTAGAAAGAGTAAACTTTAAATCTATAATTGTGAAGTTCATACTATTGAATATTCAAAGTCTAGCAACATTATTATCACCACAAGCTAATACCCCAAATAACCTCCATGTGCAGCGCGGACAGCAGCTAACGTGTGTGGTAATTGATCAGTAAGATGCTGGAAGGTTGGCATGGGTATCTGGAGCCATGCAGACCACAGTACATCTGACAGCTGTTTAAGAGAGCATGGTGGAGGACCCATACGATGAACATTGTGATCACGGTGGCCACACAGGTGCTCCATGGGGTTCAAGTAAGAGGAATTTGGAGGCCAGAGAAGTATTTGGAAGTCTTCGCCATGCTCCTCCAACCACTCCCAGACAAATCTGGCCAAATGACATGTTGCATTGTCCTGCTGGGAGATCATATCTGCTCCAGGAAAGACAGTAAACATGTATGGGTGTACTTGATCTACAAGGCTGGATAAATAACACAATCGGTTACATAGTTACATAGTTACATAGTTACATAGTTACATAGTATTTAAGGTTGAAAAAAGACTTTCAGTCCATCAAGTTCAACCTTTTAAGATCTCCTTTGATCTGCAATATGCGGATTAACTATTAATTCATTAGTTGTTAATTAATTATTAATCAATTATTTAATGTTTTTTTTATTTTTTTTATTATTATTAATTAGTCCAGAGGAAGGCAAATAGAGAAAAAAAAAAAAAAAAAAAAACAAGCGAGACTTAGCCAATTGTCTAAAGGGGAAATGTTAAAAGTTGGATCATTTCTGTCTCTCTAATTATCCATGATAACCCTGAATACCCTTTTTAATTAGAAATAAATCTAGTCCCCTTTTAAAGTTATCTATCGAATCCGCTGTCACCATCTCCTC
Organism: Discoglossus pictus; assembly: GCA_027410445.1. NCBI lineage: Eukaryota > Metazoa > Chordata > Amphibia > Anura > Alytidae > Discoglossus > Discoglossus pictus. The sequence continues at coordinate 81,841,061 of CM050171.1, read as the reverse complement.
TGGTAGAGAATTCCACAGATTAACCACCCTTACTGTGAAGAACCCTTTTCTTTCTTTGAGGTGGAATCTTTTTACTTCTAACCTCAAGGGATGTCCTCTTGTCAGTTGAAAACCTCTTGGCACAAAAAGCTCCCCCGACAAATCTTTATACTGACCCTGGATGTATTTATATAAGGTAATCATATCTCCTCTTAAACGCCTTTTTTCTAGAGAAAATGAGTTTAATTTGGTTAGTCTTTCTTCATAACTTAGTTAGTGCCTTCCAGAGGTATGACTGGACCTTGACAATGCCAAGAAAACATTCCCTAGACCATAACGCTGCCGCCACCAGCTTGTGTTCTTCCAACAATGGTTGCAAAGTGTTTTTTCTCTGAGGTTGTGTGCCTGACATGCCAACATATGTCCAGTCAATGGGGCATAAAATGTGACTCATCAGAAAACGTTGTGCAAATAGAAGCCATTTCTGAGAATGAACCTTAGTCAGCATGGATGCAGGGATCAGTCGTTTGCTACGGAGCCACCTAAGCAAGAGGGTTTCCTGTATTGTCATTTTAGATACGTCTGGTAGCCCCATGGTTCATTTGGATGGTGAGTTGCTCATCTGTAGCGTGTTGGTTGACCATCACACACCTTCACAACCAATGTTTTACACTGTTTATTCGCAATGGTGCCGTTTGTCCAGTTACTGTACACTTTAACCACAGCAGCATGCAAACAGTTCACAATCTACGCTTTTTCAGAAATACTGTCACCCTTGGCCAGAAAGGCAATGACCATCCCCTTTTCAAGGTTGGATACATCTCTAGTTTTACCCATGGCAGTGATAGTTGATATATTTGCAGAATACCTACATGTCACCTTATATACCCACCAGGTCAGCTAAGGACACGTGCCGTATTTCATTGGCTCCGCTCTGCTGACACCAAAAGTAGGCGGTGGGCATAATAATGTGATTGGACCCTGCATATCAGTACATAGATACAGAAGTTACATAATCATTTTAGTAAATATGCAATGAAAGGTACAGAAAGCCTTTCTCCTATAACAAATCCAAACTATGTTGTTGTAATGGCAGGAAAGACTTCTATAAAATGCTTGCATGTTGAAATGTAAGCAGTTTTTCTTTCCTTGTATTTTACTATCATATATAATTTCATCAAATGTGGAAAACATTCCAGTGGTCTGTTCCATAAAACAGAAGTAAAGGAAGACTTACTACTGTTATATTTGGACTCATAGGCATACAGTCTTTGTCAGAGACAACTGGGATATATCTGAAGAATATTAAATATATTTTTATATCCGAATGTTGTCGTTGTTCAGTCATAATGTTGTTGTTAAGAATGCAGCAAGCCAGGCACATCTATTGCTATATCTCTGGTTGTACTTATCCATATGATTTTCTTGGCAAACATACTGGAGTGGATGCCATTTGCTTTTCCAGTGGACCACAATTTGACCACTCTGCTATAACCTGCGCATCTTGAGTGGACCCTAGATGGTATAACTTACAGTTTAATTGAGGTACACAAGCTCCTTCACCACGACAAGGTAGTGATCCAGAAGAGGATATCTGGATAGCTATCCAGGAATTGTGTACATACGTTTGAATTAGTTCTGTAAGTTTTTTTTTTTACTATTATACATTATGCCAATTACAAAAATAATCTAACATGCAATTCAATATAAGATATCTAAATGAGCAGCAATCCACTAAGATCCTCATATTTCTTTAGGGAAAAATGTGTTAAAGTCCTGTCCGTAGCACTGTAAAAGCAAATATAAACACAATACTGTATTTAAAATTAAAGGGAAATTGATGTAAGGTATTAATATTAATAGCACAATATTCTCAAGCACGCAAATCAGCAATAAAAAATAATGTATTTTATGTTTAATTTCCTAGTCAGATTGATCCCGGCAATCAATGTGTTAATACATATAATGGAGCTTGCATGGACTAGAATATTATAATTATTGATTATTTTCATATTGCATTATTTCTCGAATGCGGGCCAGATCACAACTTGTACTTAGAACCCCTAAGTGATTGAAATCTAACTTCCATTTTTTTTGTGACGTAATGATGATGATCTCTTTTACTATTGGCTTCGTCTAAACCCATAACCACGGGTTTGACTAATTGATCATGTTCACGGTCCCAAATGAAACGTGCGGAAGCATGGTTTACGGATTTGCATGTCGGCCACATGTGTTGCAGGCTAGTCTAATTTAATCGCTCTTGTAACTCCGCCAAATTTCAAGCCTGGCAAGGATTTGCTGCTGTACAACGACTGCTGCAGGCTTCACATTTAATTGGGCCCATTGTTTCTAGCATAGTGAAAGTCCAAGTGGCCCAATATTATAAAGCTATGAATTATTTTATTTTTCTGTGTATAAGACGATATTTTTTACCAATTTTTTTAAGTTTAAAATAGGGGGCTCGTCTTATACACAGAAATGCTGCATCTGGCCACTAGATGGCGCTGTGGCAGTTGCCATGTATTGGAAACGCATTGGTTATTAATACAGTGCTTGTGTCCATAGAAATATGTATTTTCTAACTTCTTATTGTGCTATACATATATTTAAGAGCACTTTCTGTCATGATTTTAACTGATTTCCATTCCAGCTCAATATCCCTGTGACCACATCACTCATTACAGTGTTAGACTGGAAAAATGCAATGCACAGCGTGACTGAGCAATAAGTGATGTGTTCACAGGGATATTGAGCTGGAATGGAAATTAGTGAAATTCATGAGAGAAAGTGCACTTAAATATATGTGTAGCACAATAAGAAGTTATAAAATACCAATTTCTATGGACACAAGCATCACACACATATGCCACACACAAGCTGTTCAGCTCACTCGTGCTGTGCATTGCATTTTTCCGGTTTAACACAGGGATCACAGGGATATTAAGCTGGAAATGTAATCAGTAAAAATCATGACAGAAAGTGCACTTAAATATATTTGTAGCACAATAAGAAGTTATAAAATACACATTTGCATATTTATTTATTTCTTAATTTTGGGCTCCAAAAATAGGGGTCGTTTTATACATGGGGTGTCTTATACACTGAAAAATACAGTATTACTATTTTCATTTTTGCCTGCTTACCACTAGGGGCTGCCATATTGGCCTCCCTCATTTCTCCTATTTCTCAGAGTGTATCATAGTTTAACAGGAAGCAGGATATTAATATCTATGGTTAAAATTGGGCCCAAATAGCACTGCTAGCAGATTCCTGTTGAAAAAAAAATGTGATTTTAAATAAAATGTTCTGAAAAAAGCATTAATTTGCTGTTGTTTACACATATATTTTTTTATTAATTGATGGTGAACTTGAAAATAGGTTTAACACTGACCCTTTAATCCTGGCTGTCTTTAACATCTCTATTGACACCACTGCAACTCAATTTGCTTTCAAGCATCTTCCATCACAGTGGACTACTTCTCCAACACACTGTGATGGAAAAGCTATTGACCTTATCCCTCCTAATCTCTGCACTGTATTTAAATTTTTCCCATTCTTCTCTGACCACCACCTACAAACCTGAAGTCTCACCACTACACCCACACCACCTCATCAAGTTTTAAAATATAATTTTAAATAATTTATTTCAAATACTCATTTTATTGCTAACTAAATACTTTTGTATGAGCATTTAAGGCAGTGATGTGCCACAGGCATGTGGAGCTTGGCCAATTCCCATGTGACCCCCAGCCTATTCTCTGAGTATGTCCTTTTACAACAATAAACAGAACAATAGATGTCTCTAAATCTTACAAATACTGCTCATTTGTACCTCTAAACTCATCTCCTCATCATCGACACCTGTATTACCAATTCATTCATTTCGTACAGTGATTTTACAATGTTTCCTTTGGAAAATAAAAAGGCCCTGTGTGCCAATTTAAAGGACTCCAGGACGCATGTGAGGCATTTCAAGTGAAACAGGTCGTCCGTCACTGATTTAAGGCCATCTGGTTTGAACACAGAGAAGTCAATCACTTAAAATGCCTGTGCACATGCAAATGTCTAGACTTCAAAGACTGGGTATAGAAAAAATTGGTCTAGAATGAAACATGCAGGACATAGAATTTTTTTTTCATACATAGTATATTTAGTTACCCCTTCTGGATCACTACCTTTTCATGGTGAAGGGGCTTGTGTATCTCAAAGAAGCTGAGAGCTATACCATGTAGGGTCACCCAAGACGGGCAGGTGATAGCAGAGGGGTCAGGCAAACTGAGGTCCACTGGACAAGGAACTGGCAACCCACTCCAGTATCTTTGCCAAGAAAACCATATAGATGTGCACAGACAGAAAAACAGACAGAGGTGCCTGGTGTGCTGTGTCCATATGGTCACCGAGAATCAGACACAACTGAAGGACTGAACAACAAGATTTAGTTAGTCATCAATAAAGTAATAAAAGGTTTCAAACAAAGTCTTCTTAGTTGAGAACAGTTTTTTAATAACAAAAAATCCTCAAAAAGTATAAACAATTGTATAAATACAAATCTGGTTGAAATTACAACCTATTACTGGAATATTTGTACAAACCTCCCAGAACACAAAGATGTCTTTGTGGCTGGCAAAGACATATGAAATAATTAAAGAACAAAGGGACATGCTAAAAAACACAATTCTGTAAACAGTAATACATCTTTTGAGCATAGTTTCACAATAAAAGAAGTTTAATGTTTTAAGGGAAGGAAGAAAACACAATTTAGAAAATCTTTGCAAGTTTTATTTAAACACCTCTGTTTATGTTTAGTATGCAAAAAATATTTAGTTTTGTATAGCTTATTTAAGAGATATATTAAAAAGTACTAGATTTTCTCAAGGCTAAATATGATACAGAGTTTGATATTTTCGTCAATTTAAACTCACAGGAATTCTTGGATACTTTTCTCAGAAGAATAAACAGTTCTACTGAATTCTCATTGTAAGTCTGGAGGGAATTATGATCTCTGCTCCTACATCTAAGCAGACAGAAATGCTTTGTTGTAAATGGAGATATGTTTTGTAATTGCATAGCAAAGGACCATGCAAACACTGCCTATTTTTTGGAAACAGACATAGATCTTTCAGGCACTGCTTTCAATTGTTACACAAGCTCAATATTTTAGAAGCAAGAGGACATAAGTAAATAAACATAGCATATCATTTTGATTTGTAATATCAGGTTAGTGTGGAATAGTCTACTGGGTAACTGTGGTTTGGATAGATTTCTGGGCATTCAATCTTTCATCCCACCTACTGGCAACACAAAGCAAAACTGGTGATACCCACTAGAGCATAACATGTAATTTGTTTTTACTTTCTGAAAACATTATCAGTGTAATTAGTCAAACAATCTTTAAGTTTGGACTGCAGTGCTCTCCCTCCTGTGTCTCCTTTCCTCTTCTCCTCCCCTCGTGTCTCCTTTCCCCCTCTCCCCCCTTGTGTCTCCTTTTCCCCTTCCCTCCCCTGTGCCCCCTCACTCCCTTGTGTCTCCATTCCTTGTACTTACCGTCTTCTCCTCTCCTGTGTGGCTCCCTTCCTCCAGCCAGAATGACTTTGTAGATCAAGCTGCGCATCGCGCAGGCAGGATGCGCATGCACGGCTTGATCCAGTTTCGGCCAGAGGAAGCGAGCCGCAGTGGAGAAGACGATGAGTACTGGCCGCAAGCTACTGGCAGGGTTTGGGACTAGGTATGGCCCGTTATCGCGATGAGCATCAGTGGGGCAGGGGGAGCATCAGTGGGGCAGGGGGAGCATCAATGGGGCAGAGGGAGCATCAGTGAGGCAGGGGGAGCCGTCCAGGCCTTGCGATCAGTGGGGCAGGGGGAGCATCAGTGGGGCAGGGGGAGTCGTGCGCTCATTGTAGCATGCCTGTATCATGCCTAAATCCTGCGGCCTCATTGCAGCATGCCTGCAGCATACCTAAGTCCCACTCATTGCAAAGCCTGCAATGAGCGCCTTCGACGCTCATTGCAGCCTAAGTCACACAGGGTCAATGGCTCGCTCGCAGTTGCGAGGCTCGCAGTTGCGGCCCTCACTATGCGAGGGCTGCAAACGTGACCAACATTCTTGGTCCACAATTATATGGGTGATATATATATATATATATATATATATATAAAAACATATATATTTATATATATATATATATACATACAGTGGATATAAAAAGTCTACTCACCCCTGTTAAAATGTTAGGTTTCTGTGTTGTAAAAAATGAGACAAAGATAAATCATTTAAGAACTTTTTCCACCTTTAATGTGACCTATAAACTGTACAACTCAATTGAAAAACAAACTGAAATCTTTATGGTGGAGGGAAGAAAGAAAAGAAAAGAAAAATAATGTGGTTGCATAAGTCTGCACACCCTCTTATAACTGGGGATGTAGCTGTTAATTAAGCAATCACATTCCAAATCGTGTTAAATAGGAGTCACCATACACCTGTCATCATTTAAAGTGCCTCTGATTAACCCCAGATAAAGTTCAGCTGCTCTAGTTGGTCTTTCCTGAAATGTTCTTAGTCGCATCCCACAGCAAAAGCCATGGTCCACAGAGAGCTTCCAAAGCATCAGTGGGATCTCGTTGTTAAAAGATATCAGTCAGGAGAAAGCTACAAAAGAATTTCCAAGGCATTAGATATACCATGGAACACAGTGAAGATAGTCATCAAGTGGAGAAAATATGGCACAACAGTGACATTTCCAAGAACTGGAGCTCCCTCCAAAATTGATGAAAAGACAAGAAAAAAACTGGTCTGGGAGGCTACCAAGAGGCCTACAGCAACATTAAAGGAGCTGCAGGAATATCTGGCAAGTACTGGTAGTGGGGTACATGTGACAACAATCTCCCGTATTCTTCATATGTCTGGGCTATGGGGTAGAGTGGCAAGACGAAAGCCTTTTCTTACGAAGAAAAACATCCAAGCCAGGCTACATTTTGCAAAAACACATCTGAAGTCTCCCAAAAGCATGTTGGAAAAGGTTTTATGGTCTGATAAAACAGAGGTTGAACTTTTTGGCCATAATTCCAAAAGATATATTTCGTGCAAAAACAACAATGCACATCACCAAAAGAACACCATACCCACAGTGAAGCATGGTGGTGGCAGCACCATGCTTTGGGGCTGTTTTTCTTCAGCTGGAACGGGGGCCTTAGTTAAAATAGAGGGAATTATGAACAGTTCCTAATACCAGTCAATATTGGCACAAAACCTTCAGGCTTCTGCTAGAAAGCTGAACATGAAGAGGAACTTCATCTTTCAGCATGACAACGACCCAAAGCATACATCCAAATCAACAAAGGAATGGCTTCACCAGAAGAAGATTAAAGTTTTGGAATGGCCCAGCCAGAGCCCAGACCTGAATCCGATTGAAAATCTGTGGGGTGATCTGAAGAGGGCTGTGCACAGGAGATGCCCTCGCAATCTGACAGATTTGGAGTGTTTTTGCAAAGAAGAGTGGGCAAATCTTGCCAAGTCAAAATGTGCCATGCTGATAGACTCATACCCAAAAAGACTGAGTGCTGTAATAAAATCAAAAGGTGCTTCAACAAAGTATTAGTTTAAGGGTGTGCAGACTTATGCAACCATATTATTTTATTTTTATATTTTTTCTTCCCTCTACCTAAAAGATTTCAGTTTGTTTTTCAATTGAGTTGTACAGTTTATAGGTCACATTAAAGGTGGAAAAAGTTCTGAAATTATTTATCTTTGTCTCATTTTTTTACAGCACAGAAACCTGACATTTTAACAGGGGTGTGTAGACTTTTTATATCCACTGTATATATATATATATATATATATATATATATATATATATATATATATATATATATATATATAAATCAGTATAGTAGTAACAATTTTATTGGATAAACATTTTCATGTCAGTATTGCTTTAAAGTTTACAGATGGTGGTCAAACCTCTCGAACGCTTGCCTCTCCAAATTAAATGTTTGTACAATAAGTGTACCTACTTAGGAGCCAGGAAGAATGCAGACTTCTAAGAACCTGGAAGGGTACCCTTCTTAGAGATGCAATATATTTCGGAAAAATGTTTAGGATCAAGGATCCCTGACACCCATGAAGTTTGTGTATATATATATATATATATATATATATATATATATATATATATATATAGTTGAATAATCAGAGTATTGCAGTGAATAGTGATACCTTTTTTATTGGACAAACGTATTCATAATAAAGCGACGAGCTTTCGAGAGATAATGCCTCTCTTTATCAAGTCAAAAAGCGATACTAATACAAGTATGAACTAAAAACAGCAAACAGAAAGAGGTAAAAAAAAAAAAATTGGAAAAACAAGAAAGACTAAATTAATTGGCCAGAGTTAAGTGAGAAACAGACCAGCACTGTTTGTCCAATAAACAAGGTATCACTATTCACTGCACTACTCTGATTATTCAACTGGATTACTGGACATTCACGGCTACCTCACTCTTCATATATATATATATATATATATATATATATATATTTTTTTTTTTTTTTTTTTTTAAGAAAAAGAAGAACTACACTTGAAAATATGCAATATTTAGAATAAACAGTAAAATAACACAGCCTCTAAGATATTTATTTTATATGCAATTATGCTGCTGTGAGACCTTCCATTTTGGTTTTTACAGATCAGTTTGCTGAGATGGGAGGAGACTTTGAATACATAGAAAGTTCCTGTGTGCACAATGGGGATGTGGTATCTGCAACTGCCAATGTATTCATTAGGTCTAATGGAATGCTTGTTAGTGTACAAGAGCACACGCTCTTGAAAAAAAGAAATAGACAGGCTCAGCTGATTAAATGAAAAGGATGCCTGCAGTAGTGACCTCTTGGGTATAAAATAAAACATTTTGTTTATTTGTTTGTGCTTTATAAACTCAATTAGCTCCTTATAAAGTTTAATTATTCAAAGAACCATATAGAAAAAATTGACCACACAATTACTTTGTTTTTTATAATTTGAATGGGCATAAGTCATTAAGGCTACATAAAATGAATATAAATAGATGGTGTTTATGGGGTTTTTATTGGGTGCGTCTTTAGAATATACTTTGTAGTTCTTTTATGCAGTAATACCAGATTTCATACATTATGTAGAATATAATAAAACCATCATAAAATATATATGTTTGGCCATAAATCCTAGAAAGCAAATATAAAGCCTAAAATTAAAGTAACCCTTGTCTAGATGATCATTTCCATCAGCATGTAATCATGGAGTCTGCATGCCATTTAGCGTGATCCATTTTAATGGTAGGTTCATGTGCCTAACAGAGTCCATTACTGGAACAAAATGTTCTAGATTAATGTCTACCCAGATGTAGGCAATATAAACTGTACATAGTGCACATAAAGTAAGTAAAAAGGTATGTAATCCCTCACTAATCATTGAATTCATTTCTCCAACATTGCATAATTAATTACACTAATTACAGCAAAAGTATACAGAAATATTTGCCCAAAAAAAAAAAAAAAAACAGAATTGTGGATGATAGGTTGTTTTTAAATAAATCATACCGAACTCATAACAATATAAGCAATTTTAAATGATATATATATATATTTATATATAATAACATTTCATAATATAAAACCATCATGATTTTCTCAACATTAATGATTTCTAGGTAGTGGAAAATATTATTTCATTTCATTTGTCCATCCAAACCTTTTGTAAAAGTATAGCACTTTATAAAGCTAATAAAAGCTTATTAAAAAAGCTTGTCCAAAATGTAAAGTGCCAACAATTGGTACCTTGTTCCACCATTGAAAAGCACTTAAATAACCAGGTTTTTGTAAAGTTAGAATTTTGTGAGTTAGGTCTGAAGAGGGATAATGAGAACTGTTATGTTACTGTGTTTCAGTAATAGTCAGAGTCTTCACTGTCTGCATCTTCTTCTAATAGTTGTTGGCGGGATTTTGGCAATGTCAGCCCTGTCATGTTGATTTGATCTGAAAAGCAAAAAAAAAGTGTTTTATAGATTATATATATTTTTTCTATATCTAGCTTGGAAACAGCAGAAAATACCCTTTGAATATATACATATATAATTTGTGGGCACATTTGCATGTCCCTGCTCAGCTTCCCAGAGTGCAGTGTAATAACTGTATTTCTCGGAATTCTGAGCTGGAAGCAGGTTTTTCAACTTGTTTTAGACATTTAAATGTGAACACAAAAGTACTATTTATATACTATATATATAGAGAGAGAGAGCAAGGTATCCATTAGTAATCTAGATGAATAATTAGAATATTACAGTATACAGTGATACCCTTATTGGACAAAAATTATAGTAAGTTGACATTCGAGAGTTGTACCTCTATTTATCAAGTCAGAAGCAATACTGAATAAGGCAAGCAGTGAGAGAGCAGATATTCAAAGTGAAAGGCATCATAAATAAAGCATTGTTTGGTCAAGTGTTCAGGTCTCCCACTCCCTGGAGAGTTGGAAAGTGACAAAATTACATTGGAAAGGATCAAATTAATAACATGTATTTAAAACAGTTTATAGGGGGAATGGCATGGCACAGTATATAGTTCTCAGCAATACAGGTTGTTGCTAACACTTGAAACCTCGGATTTACACAAAAAAATACAAGCCGCGGCACATAGAAAAAAAAAATTGCGACCCCCGCGCACAGCGGCAAACATAAAACAAAATACACACAAAAATAAAATAAAAACCTTACCCACTGCAAGGGGGGACACCCAGGATGTCTGGAAGACAGGTTACACCTTGATTGATCTAAATTTACAAAGTTTAGACACTCGAAAATCCCCTAACCGAGAGAAAAAATGGTCACCGAAAAAAACGAAAACAAGGCTACAAGACCCCAAAAGCCGCAAAACATTGCCATGCACGACTTTTACAAAAACCTGTACGACCTACAACATACACCATTAGCAAGGACGCTAAATCATACAAACCCACCTACCACATACACATTTGCCGCCATTTTACAACACTAACTTACAGAATGCGGAAGTACCCAGCTACACAAACGGCTTCCCCTCGCGCGCGCAGCCTATTTACACTACACACTGCACACATAAAAACAGATTGTTAGCTCTTCAGCACATTCCTTGCTGCATATATTAATTACAAATAGGTAAAGTATATTAATTTATGATTTCATTAATTAATTAGCATAAAAAAATATACACAAAACACAAATAAAAAAACACCACAGTATTGCAAAAAACCACAAAGACCTTCACTGCTCGCCTCACAAGGAGCGCCAACGTTGCTCATAGGACACAAAGTACACCAGGGGAGAGCCTTGCAATAAGCGCCAAAAGGAGATCAGACCTTACAATAAGAGCAAAAGCGCCTCTCATAACAAAAAATACACCAACCCAGAGGCTCGCAATGAGCACTGAAGGATCTCACACCACCAAAACATCTACTCTCTGTGGCAAACAGAATTACCTGCCTTACAATTTTATCGCCTTCATTTGACTGGCAAGTCGCTAGTATATAATATCTCAAATATATGCTACCAGAGTGAGACCAAAGATTTGTATTAGCCACAACTATTACAAAGCTCACTTTCCACCAGGAGGTGTGAAAGAGTTAACTCCTGGAGCAGTTTTATTAGCTACACCTGATCAGACCTAATAAATAATAACTGGAGCTGTGGCCCATTTATGCACTGCTGTTAGCATTGAGAGGCTGGAATTGAAGAACTGACTTGATGATTGTGCAATGCTCTATTCATGAATTTATTGTCTACTGATGATTATATTATTGATACAATGAAATGCTACAATGATTAATCAATGAATGTATGTAAATTTGGGTTTTGTATTAGAAATTAATTCAGAGGCGACTGGAATATAAGCTGTTTATTTATTTTTCATTGTCATGTTTTATGAAATGTGTTGTTTTTAACAAATGCTGACAATAAAAGTTGTTTTATTAAGAACATGTCCATTTTCCAGTTATCTACTGATCCCTTTATATTCTAATGAGAGTAACGTAATCCCATTAATCTAAATGGCGTCTTTGCTCTTTTTATTTATTTCACATCATTTACACCCATAGTGGTAGTCTCCAAAGGGGTCTGTGGTCCACATATATGCATGGTGTAAGTCTGGGAAAGGTCCCTGAGAAAAAGTTCTAAAGTAATTTGTGAGTATATTTTAACATAATTATCCAATCCCTGGTCCAAAATATGTATTACTGCACAAAGTTACTAGCTAAAGTTGCAGAATTTTTCCCCCCGCAACCCCAAGTTTCCTATCATGTCATTTATTGCGTTTTATACAATACAAGATTTTGCATGAAAAATAGATATTAAATTAAGAAACTCAAAACCCAAGGTAATGCAGATTTGATTAAAAGGTTTTGTTTTTTTGCAAATGGACTAGTGAAAGAAAAGAAATTTAGGAAGTATATCTAGCATTCACAGTGGACCTCTTTTAGGTATTTGTTTAGCTAGTCTTACATGAAAATGAACAGGACTAAAACAGAAGGCTGTGGATTTACAAACTAACAAGGTTTCTTGCCTCTGTTTATCATGGAACAAAATAGGAAAAGAGGACGGGAAAGCAATCTTGCATATGTACACCGTAAATCATTCAAAAGACTTGTTTAAAATATGATCTTTTAAGTGTAATCAATTACTGTCAAAGAGGCAGTAGAAAAGAGAAATAAAAGCGTTTGCATGAATATCATAGGACCCAGTAATTCAATTAAAACTGATTATTACTTATAACGTCATTAAAAACATTAGAATAAGAATAAGCTTCAAATGGACCAAAAAAAAAAAAAAAAACACACAGAAGGGTGGGTGTGGGACAAGGAGATAATGGCTCCATTTACAGTCCAAATATATAACAACTTTTTTTTAATTGCTTCTGTATCCCTAAATATACCACAGATATTTAAAATCACACACTTCATGAATTGCAATTCTGTTTCATCTATTGCTACTGTCTACCTGTCTCAGAAATTGTTTGAATTTAAAGGGTGACAAAATGCATGCCTCTTAAGATATGCTTGCTTATATTCGATAATTAGTATCTAACATCTAGGTAATGATTTAATTTTTCATAAAGTAACTGTGAACATGATCACATATATAGTTGTGAGCGTACGAGTTGTTGCTAACGCTGCGGGCTCGCACAGCGAGCCAAGGCCCTCGCGAAGCGAGGGCACTGGCCGAGGGTCTCAGTTGCTGGCATGGAGCGCCGTAGGCGCTCCATGCCAGCACCTGAGGACCTCGCAAACTTCACGTCGCAACCCAAACAGCACGACACACACATTACGACACTCGCAAACAACATACGACACACGTTCACACACATTACGGCCTCGCAACACTCGGACGCAACTCGCGAACATTACAAAATGTAAAACACAATACATACACACAGCACATACATAAAAACCTTACCTACACCAAGAGGGAGCACCCAGGACCTCAAAAATACAACTTAGACCTCGATTTTACTCGAAATAAAAGAGTTTAGAGACTAAAAAAAAATCTAAGCGAGAGAAAAAATGGCCGCCGAACAAAACGAAAACGAGGCTACAGCACTCTAAACTCGCAAAACACCACAACAAACTCGCAAACCGCAACAAACGACCTACGGATATTCATACCACACAGTGCACACTTTCAGCATGCTTACACAGCAGCTCCACACCACTAATGCTGCAGCAACATCAACACAGATTGCCAGCTCTTCATCACAATGCTTCAAAATAGGTACAGTATATTCATTTAGTAATGTATTACATATTTCATTATTATACACCAAACAGCATTAGCTACCTTACAATTTCATTGCCGTCATTTTTTGACGGGCAATTCGCTAGTGTATATAATATTGAGTACGTTGTCTGAAACAGAATATTACTTTGTTCTGCTGAATCTTATATATTTTGTGTTACAATGTCATTAATACTGTAATTGACATCTAGCTATCTCATTAATCCATGTGTTACAAATTCCTATTTTCTCTGTAGTTATAAGAATCTCAATATTATTTTTCTCTATGTCTTTAAGGTTAAATTTCAGCAGCCATCAGCACTGTATACTTATTATTGAACGTAGTTCAGTTTCTTTGGAAGATATTAGTGGATATTTCTCTTTTCACAACTACTACATAAGTGAATTCCTAGTCACCATAGAAACACAGGGACACAGGGGAGGGGATAGGGGGGAAGAGATAAAGGGGGTAAGAGACACAGGGGGGGGGGAGGGGGGATGAGACACAGGGGAGGAGAAGAGACACAGGGGAGGGGGGAGAGACACATGGGATGGGAGAGAAAAAATAAAAAGGATACCGTGCAATTTACTAGTATTTTTATAGTCTTTAAAACTAGAGAATTTATGCTCTCCTATTTTTAGCACAATAGTTAGATTGTAGATCTTTGTTTTCAGAGCATATGTGACTCAATATTATATACATCAAGTTCACTAATACTTCATGAGAAATCAAAACATTAGCTAGATAATAGTGAATAGATAATATTCATTGACATGTATTAATTTGCAATAGCTTAAGCAGTGTGCAATTTTTCTGTCACCTATAAATTAATACAACTTTAAAGAAACAGGTAGACAGCACTAATATATGATGCAGCATTCAGATTCCTTGCATGTGTGATTTGAAATATCTGTGGTATATTTGGCAATCACCAGCAATTAAAAATTAATATATATTGGATTTTATATTAATAGAGGCATTATCCCCATGTCCCACACCCGCCCTTCTGTGTGTTGTTTTATTTTTTTAATCAAAGTTTATTCTTATTCTAAAGTTTGTGAGGATATAAATAAAAATTGGTTTTAATTGAATTACTGTGTCCAATGTTAATCATGTAATAGCTTTTCTTTCTCTTTCCATTGCCTCTTTTATAGTAATTGACTACAATTAATTGGACTAGTGGTATCATAGGCACATAATGTAAAAAGAAATGTTGTTATTCTTCTGGCGGTCTTTTAGGTGCATCATAGACAATATGGGAAGACCATTTAACTGCCATTTGAAAAGGTCCAAGCCAATATTTTTTCTCTTATGGTATGTTTATTTCAAAATATCTGACTATTACTTTCCCTTTAGGCATTCAAAACGATGCCTTGGTCTGGAGGTCTGTATCTTCTAACTAAAACTTAATTCAAGGATGAAATATTTATAAAACCATAAACAATTTACCTGGAGTAAGAACTGTGAGAGATGCCCCTGCCACGACTTCGCCAACCTTGTTCTTGGCAAAGCAACGGTAAGTTCCTTCATCTGTGACCCGCACTGATTGGATCTGAAGCCATCCCGTTACTTCATACTTCTGTGGGCCTCCTCTAAACTAAAGACATAGAAATCTATAAATAAGCAGCAAGTCTTTCAGGTTAACCACTCACAGCTGAATATAGGTTATAAGAGCAGCCAAGTGTTCAGGTATTTTAAGTATGTGTAATTAAAGCACTACTGAAGTGTCAGAGTGAACACCTTTGAAAAAATGTACTTAAAGGGACACTTTAGTGCTCTAACGACAAGAGCTGAATGTTTTACTGAGACATAGATCGTTGATAAAAATCATATTTAATTATACAAAAAAACAGCAGTCAACATCAAACATCTGCTGCTGGTAACCACTCACTATATGATCAATCGGTGGGAAGGTAACTTTGTCTAGTAGGCATGTGGTAAATTTTCAGGCACAAAGAGCCTCATTCAATTGAGCCATTCTGGAGATCTGGGCTTCGCAAATGTAGCCCGTGAGTTATTTTGCTATTCAATTGGCGTATTTTTGCGGGCAACGAACGAGTTACGGGCTAAGTGATGTTAGGTCTTAGAATTAATAGCACAACATTCTTAAGCTTGCAAATCGGCTGAAAAAACTATTTTTTTTCATTTTCAATTTCCGTGTTATATCGATCCCAGCAATCAATGTGTTAATACATATAATGGAACTTGCATGTAATAGAATATCATATTTACAGCTTTATCAATATTGCATTATATCTGGAATGTGGGTCCGATTGTAACCCGTAATTCAAGCCAGTAGAACTTTGAAATCCAACCTCCATTTTCCATTGAAGTAATGATGACGATCTCTGTTTCCAATGGCTTTTTCGAATCGGGAGTTACGGCCTTGCATGATTTATCGTGTTCAAGCCTGCAAATGCTACGTTCAATAGCGCACATCGTAAACCATGCTATCGGGCCTAGGACTTGCGGCCCGGCCAATTGAATAGCACCATTAGTTGCAGATGCTGTGGGCCTGCCGGAGGCCCGCAGACTTATGGCCTATACCTCCATAACTTGCGCCTCTGAATTGTATGAGGCTAAGTGTACCAATAAAATGATCTCCATTGACTGGAGACTTCAGTTAAGGAGAATTACCCTAAAAATGAGATTTTACTGATGGGGCCACCCAACAAAGGTTCTATTATTCCGATGCTCAAATCGTAAATGTATACACACTTAAAATTGCTCTTAATATTGTCCCATATTCTATTAGCCACTCGCAATCCGATTACGAGTTACCCTGCCACGATCACTACGGGCCAGCCACAGATGCAAATTTGGCCTTAAGACTCCATTGGTTTTAGCATAGGACTCACAGGGGTTTTTTCAAACACTTATTCAAGCTGTAACAGCAATTAAACACACAATACTGTACTTTAAAAGCATGGGAAGGCATGATTTTTTTAATGATCAATACATAAACAAATTAGCAAGCTGCTCCTTCTATGGGACTACAGTGGTACCGGTACAGGCATAGCTCAATCTCACAAGAATTTCTGACATCCTATTAGCAGCCCTTCTATTGTTTGGCCTTCCAATACCACCCACAGACCATCTATTCTGGTCAATAATACTATCACTATATATGTAGCTATATTTAGCACTTCAATTGTTTTTTATTAATGTTGGAATAATACTATAAATAGCACTCTTGTCACTTTAGTCACTGGTCACTTCTAGCATTTTTTTTTTACAGAATAGGATCCTCTCCTTGTTATATTTGCAGATTAGCACTTTTTTTCCAATTAGCTCTTAACACTTTATATTCTGATTTCTAAGACTATTCAATAAATTGGTCAATTGTTTTTAACTTGGTCTATTAAATGTTAAGTTTTAACGGTTACTTTCATTTCATTTTTGGTTCTTAGGTGTGCACCAAAGCAAAGGGATTCCTTTTGTTTTCCTCTTTTTTGTTTATTATTACAATATATAGGATCCCTGGAAGCACCCTTCTATGTAATACTACCCAGGTTAAGACACCTAGAGCCACCTTGATCCTACCAATTTTTTTTTGTAGGTGGATCAGAAATGCTGGCTGAAAACTGAATATAACAAACTTCAATCTTATTTTAACTGTAGGAAAATGCATTTTTTAGTAACATTCAATTGACAAAGTACTTATTACTAATTACCTAGGGCCTCATTCTATTATCAGCCGTAAAACGTCCGCAAAGCTGCGATTCCTTGCTGCCGTCTTACAGCCCTGTGTAGAGCTACCTTTACCTTGCAATTCAAATGGACTGCGCCGCAAGGATATCCCCCTTACAGCCGGCTGCATATCATGCAACCGGCCGCAAGGTCAGAAAACTTTAAATGCAAATATAAATTCAAGATGGCACTGTAAAGCTCTGTAAATGCTAGGGATCATAATGGGGGACATGAGGATTAATAACAACACCCTCTCAAGCTTGCACATCGCCCAAATCTGCTATTTCATTAACGGTTTATTTTCCGTCCCGCAGCCTGGGCGAGTCTGAGGTGCTCCAAGCCCTCGGGACTTTGTCCACGGATATTTGACATGAATTAAAATAAAAATTATTTTCAGATTTGAGTGTAGGGGAATGTTGTGCTATGAATGCTAACACCCCCAATCACTTTATCGTCTCATCAGAGTGCAGGATGGCTTTATTATGGCTTTATTATGTGTTTAATGGTGTGCTTGCGGGACCTTTTTGGTGCAAGTAAGCTGCGGCTCGGTTTTACCCTTGCCGAGAGGGTTCCCGTAGCAATTAAACAGCAACCGGGGCTTTCTTGCGGCGGGAACTCTTGCGGCCGTTTAAGATCAAAGGCTTTCCTGCTGCGCGTGCGGCCGCAAGGGATAACAAGGCGCCGGCCGCACGCCTGACGGAGCCCTCGGCCGGAAGGTAATAGAATAGGCAAATAGCCTGCGGCCGGTCCTTGCTGCCCCGCATCTCCTACGGCCGATAATAGAATGAGGCCCCTATAGTTTAAAATGGTATCATATTTGCAAAACCCTCTGTGTCACTTTAATAGCAGGCAAAATAAAAAAAATCTAATCATTAAACATTTTGTAATCAATTACAGGCGTTCGGATTCTCACTGCAAAAGTATCCAACAATAATCAGAACAAAAGGGCCAGAGACATAAATCTTGGTCAAAACAGTCCATGGTCAGTGTCAGGCAGAATCCAGCCAAAAAGTCAGTACAGGAGGTCATCCAAAGGAGAGTCCAATAAACAAAGCCAAAATCAAATACCAGAACAGGAACGGGGAACAGGAAAGAGGTAGAGGAACAGGAACATAGAAACCTTTTGTAGCGGGCAAACTACAGTTAAACAATTTTATTTATCCATATTTCAGAGTACCCATTAGCCTGAAAATGTCTACTGTACGTATAAATGATTGAACTCACAGAACATTTGCTACCTACTATTTGTTGCTATGGTAATGAGGCCTGTTTTCCTTATGACGTGATCACTTGTTACATTTATTCCCCTTACGCATTGCCTTTAGCTGTAAATATTAATATTACAAAGCCCTCATAAAGAGTCTGAAAAATTTATATTAAAGGACATTGTAGTTTGGGAAAAACGAAAGTATGTAACAAACTACCAACATTAACCGCTATACTAGTCAAAGAGTATAAATACAGTTGTGGAGAAAATAGTAGTTTTAGCAAACTCTGCTTACAGTGCCTTGCAAAAGTATTCACCCCCTTGACTTTTTACCTATTTTGTTACATTACAGACTTAAGTTCAATGTTTTGTTAATCTGAATTTTATGTGATGGATCAGAATAAAATAGTCTAAGTTGGTGAAGTGAAATGAAAAAAATAACTACGTAAACCATTTTTTAGAAATAAAAAACAGAAAATTGGCATGTGCGTATGTATTCACCCTCTTTGTTATGAAGCCCATAAAAAGCTCTGGAGCAACCAATTACCTTCAGAAGTCACATAATTAGTGAAATGATGTCCACCTTTGTGCAATCTAAGTGTCACATGATCTGTCATTACATATACACACCTTTTTTGAAAGGCCCCAGAGGCTGCAACACCTAAGCAAGAGGCACCACTAACAAAACACTGCCATGAAGGCCAAGGAACTCTCCAAACAAGTAAGGGACAATGTTGTTGAGAAGTACAAGACAGGGTTAGGTTATAAAAAAATATTCAAATATTTGATAATCCCCAGGAGCACCCTCAAATCTATCATAACCAAATGGAGAGAACATGGCACAACAGCAAACCTGCCAAGAGACAGCCGCCCACCAAAACTCACGGACCGGGCAAGGAGGGCATTAATCAGAGAGGCAGCACAGAGACCTAAGGTAACCCTGGAGGAGCTGCAGAGTTCCACAGCAGAGACTGGAGTATCTGTACATAGGACGACAATAAGCCGTACGCTCCATAGAGTTGGGCTTTATGGCAGAGTGGCCAGAAGAAAGCCATTACTTTCAGCAAAAAACGGCATGTTTTGAGTTTGTGAAAAGGCATGGGGGAGACTCCCAAAATGTATGGAGGAAGGTGCTCTGGTCTGATGAGACTAAAATTGAACTTTTCCGCCATCAAAGAAAATGCTATGTCTGGCGCAAACCCAACACATCACATGACCCAAAGAACACCATTTTTTTTTCAGCAGCCAGGACTGGGAAACTGGTCAGAGTTGAGGGAAAGATGGATGGTGCTAAATACAGGGAAATTCTTGAGCAAAACCTGTACCACTCTGTGCATGATTTGAGGCTAGGACGGAGGTTCACCTTCTAGCAGGACAATGACCCCAAACACACTGCTAAAGCAACACTTGAGTGGTTTAAGGGGAAACATGTAAATGTGTTGGGATGGCCTAGTCACAGTCCAGACCTCAATTTAATAGAAAATCTGTGGTCAGACTTGAAGATTGCTGTTCACAAGCACAAACCATCCAACTTGCAGAAGCAGTTTTGCAAGGAGGAATGGGCAAAAATCCCAGTGGTAAGATGTGGCAAGCTCATAGAGACTTATCCAAAGCGTCTTGGAGCTGTGATTGCCGCAAAAGGTGGCTCTACTAAGTATTGACTTTAGGGGGGTGAATAGTTATGCGCATTGACTTTTTCTGTTATTTTGTCCTATTTGTTGTTTGCTTCACAATAAAAAAAAAAAAAAAAAACATCTTCAAAGTTGTGGGCATGTTCTGTAAATTAAATGATGCAAATCCTCAAACAAACCATGTTAATTCCAGGTTGTGAGGCAATAAAACATGAAAAATGCCAAGGGGGGTGAATACTTTTGCAAGGCACTGTATGAATAGAAGCTTCCATGTCTCTGTATTCAACACATCCACCTACAGTGCCAGAGCCCCTGCAAGTGCATGCACAAAGTATGCACACACTAATTTTTCACTTTTCTGTGCGTGTGTATTGCTCTCTTGCTGTGTGAGCAAATCACAGCCATATTTACAACATAGCTACTCATACACATGCCAAGCTATTACTTGTTTATTAAGTGCATTTGATGTTGGGCCATATTATTTGTATGTTTCTATGGGAGGGCAGAAAGCATATGTTACACAAACACATATCATGATTACGTGGACTGCAAATAAAAACTGTGTAATTATGAGAGTTAAAGGGCCCCAGCACAATGAAAACAGGAACTGTTTGAAAAAAATTGACATAAGTAATCATACAGCTAGTTTTTAGTTAGATAAAATAAATGTTGATGCCTCTGCTGGGCCCTGGCAAAATTCATGATTTTATTTATATGTATGTGTATATATTACACATACAGGTAGACACTGATTCACTACAAAGCTGTTTTTGCCTGACACATCCCTCTTTCAATATAACACAGTTTTTGTCTGACACATCCCAGAGTAACACTGACTCAATGCTTGTGTATCATTCCAAAACACCAAGAGCCATGAAAGGAATTTTAAAATCGAGATTACCTGTGATTTACCTTATCTTAAAACTGACCCAGTTTAACACTGTTTCATTTAGCACTTGGTCTTTTAGGAACGTTAAAAGGGGTATATATATATATATATATATATATAATTGTAGTATTACAGTATAATTTGATACCTTTTGTATTGGACAAACGTCTTATTTATAGTGACGACCTTTCGAGAGGTTCATCCTCTCTTTATCAAGTCTCAAGCACTACTTAGAGTATTGTGTGACGTTGTCAAACTACAGTGGTCCTTTAACATGATGTACACTTTAATGTGTTAGTGAGTATAACACTATGAAAAGTGAAATATGACAGCCTGCATCACAGCTTAAAGAGAAATAAAATAATTGATACAAGCCAAGGAAATGTAAGATATCTAAATGATCATAAACTCATTATCATCCAATTAAATATTTAAGTTGCCTTGCAAACCAGCCTCTATCAATTAGTATACATTTTAGAAGCCTGATTTAGTTAATTTAAGATGGTTTAAACAGGGGTTGAATATTTGCATATCATTTTTGAGTAGGCCTATTTTACAATGCACGTGGTTGTTCACAAAATGTAATAATGCATACATTTTAATGAATGGATTTTTATTAATAAAAATATGTGAGCTGTTATGCACATCTGGCAGAATATGGCCACTATTGCTTTACTTTGTATTTGTTGGTTAAACACAAATTTGCACATCACCCTAGGAAAATATTCTTCAGCCAAGGTCTGTACAGTTTCAGCCAAAGTTGCCATTGCTTCTGCCAATGGTTCTGTGAGGTTTTATTGACTATGGCCTAAATATACTGAAGGTTGTTATATAAAAACTGGCATAAGTGGTATTTAATCCTTGTTTTATTTATCTATGTATTTATTACAAGAACATAACTCAAGCAGTAAAGAAAGCCTAATGGACATTTGACATTGATGGGCAATGTTAATACAACACACTTTGCCAATTACAATTTAATTGCTAATAAATTATTCATGAACATTAACATTCAAGGCACTAAGATACACAGAAAATGTTATAATGTATTAGATAAACGACTCCATATTGTATGTAAATCTATAAAGGATTTTCATCAAAAGTGGTTATGTGTTGTGCACCTTTATGAATAATTTTTATAGCATAGTATAAATGGCTATATTTGTTCTTCAAAAACGTGGATTTCTGGAAATATCAAGAAAGCTTTTACTATTGTATAATTCTGATTCTCTTGAATTTGAGATTTAACCACGGCATAAATTGCACTAGTGCATTAGTAATAGTTAATATATAGGGGTAGGTGTAAAATTAGTTATACTTGCAAAACAGGCGCTTCACAAAACTTCCAAAAGCAATATAGGTTGCTTTATCATTCTGGAGAGTGGAGAAATTCTATAATGTTGATTACACCTCCAATTTTACATACAATACACACTTAAAGGACCACGAATGTCCCCACATGTGCTCAGCACCCACTAGATAGAGGGTAAAAAAGCATGTAGAAAAAAAGTGTTTCCTTTTTAATATTAATGCTGAATTCATGAAGTTATGATCAATAGAAGGCTATTTCTGTGTGTTGTCTCTACCCGAAGAATGGGTCATTAGCTCTGTAAAGCACAGTATATTATGAATAATAATTAGAATCAGGCGTTGAAGCTTTGAATCAAGCAGTGGCTAAATGATTTGTAACTACTTTAGCATCTCAAATACCAAAAGGTCAGAGTGCATAGTAGCTATGGCTACAGACTGTGGGGGTGAAAGCCTAAGGTTAAATCCCTTCCTAAAATCACTCTTTTCTTTACTGTTTAACAATTAGAAATATGTCCTTTAGGTTATATAATAAAGCATTTATTAATATAAAGTAACTTTGATGATTTTGTGTTAAATGTAAAATAAGTATTTGCATAATTATGTGAACTAAAGCAGTGTGTTGGTGTTGTGTTGTTTTATCAAATGTTTTCATTGTTACATCATGGGTTCTAATACAATGCATCCATCTATTTTGATTTTAATTGACTAATTAATTATTGACTATTTATTAACATACATATGAATAATATATATAAATAAATAAGCACATTAGTTAAGTAAAAAAAAAAAAGGAGAACTGAGCCTATGAGTTACATAATCTTAAGAACAGAATACCAGTGCACCAACTCACTCTGCTTATAAGTGTAAACCTATGATAGAAAGTGTAATAGCTATAGACTCCAGCCTTATTATTTATGCAAACTCTTGTGGGACGGCTTCAAGGGCTAAACTAAAATGACTACATCCAAGTAATTTTTTTTTCAATTTTTAAAATGTCAACACATTTTTCACATGATTTTTCACCTTCTAATGATGCAGAGTACATATGGCGACTTTTTTTGTTCTTTAAAATGCCCATAATATACCCTAATCTCTATAGCCTGTATAGTTACTGGAATCTTGAGTTTAGTGCATCCTGTGAAGGCTTGTGATGCATCTTTAAGATGCTCTGCAATCCACTGAGATCCATGTAATGACTTAGTGAATTTCACCCACTTGCTTTCATTTTCTTTGTTGTTCTTCTGTGATATCTTGCATGGGCCACATTCAATTCTAAGCCTGCAACTCGCTCACTGACGGCCGCATATCTGCGATTGAGTTGCGGGCTCCCGTTCCCCTCCGTTTCTGATAATAACCAATTCCCCAGGGCCGAAACTCAGTGCCCGAGATCAGAAATGGTTTCCAAAGTAAGCAGAGCTGCGCTTGCGAATGCAAGCTAGTAGCTACTGCTTACAATGAGCTAATAGGAAATGTGACCGTCAGGCTCCCTATATGAAACCCTGCTGCAGGGGTCCTAATCGCATTAACCCCATGATGCAACCCTTGCGGGTCCTCTCAAGCACATGTAGGACTTTGTCCTTCATTTGCGTTTTACGAGTTAGGATACGTTTGCGAGCTTGGTGGAATCGGGCAATTGAATAGCGATAGCGATCTGCAAATGTGACAGATAAAATGCTTCTGAGTTGTGTAGGTTACAAGTTTGACAGCCAGCATTTTCGCAAGGCCGTAACTCGTGACCCGAACCAAGCTCGCAAAAAAAAAAACGCTAATTGAATAGCAAATTTTACTGCAACCTCACTTGTGGGGCATCCTATCTCAAATTAGGCCATTTAAATGAGGCTCTAAGTTTCTGTGAGTTTGTGACTGTTTCCTGTGTTTTTATTTTGAGCGCTTCTTATACTTGCTCTGCTTGCTACCTATCCTGATCCCTGCTTGCACTGACTGCTTGCTCCCTATCCTGATCCCTGCTTGCACTGACTGCTTGCTCCCTATCCTGATCCCTGCTTGCACTGACTGCTTGCTCCCTATCCTGATCCCTGCTTGCACTGACTGCTTGCTCCCTATCCTGATCCCTGCTTGCACTGACTGCTTGCTCCCTATCCTGATCCCTGCTTGCACTGACTGCTTGCTACCTATCCTGATCCCTGCTTGCACTGACTGCTTGCTCCCTATCCTGATCCCTGCTTGCACTGACTGCTTGCTCCCTATGCTGATCCCTGCTTGCACTGACTGCTTGCTCCCTATCCTGATCCCTGCTTGCACTGACTGCTTGCTCCCTATCCTGATCCCTGCTTGCACTGACTGCTTGCTCCCTATCCTGATCCCTGCTTGCACTGACTGCTTGCTCCCTATCCTGATCCCTGCTTGCACTGACTGCTTGCTCCCTATCCTGATCCCTGCTTGCACTGACTGCTTGCTACCTATCCTGATCCCTGCTTGCACTGACTGCTTGCTCCCTATCCTGATCCCTGCTTGCACTGACTGCTTGCTCCCTATCCTGATCCCTGCTTGCACTGACTGCTTGCTCCCTATCCTGATCCCTGCTTGCACTGACTGCTTGCTCCCTATCCTGATCCCTGCTTGCACTGACTACTTGCTACCTATCCTGATCCCTGCTTGCACTGACTGCTTGCTCCCTATCCTGATCCCTGCTTGCACTGACTGCTTGATGCCAGGCCTGGACAATTCTGTGGCTGCTGATGAGGAGTTTTCTTCTATGAGCTCAAGTGATCATGTATACAGTTTTATTTAAGCTGTTATCCAATTTTCCTTCTGACTCACCTCAGTTTCAGACTCAAATACACTATAATAGTTGTAATATTCAACATATTTATATAATGTTTTATATTTCCTAGTTTATATAAAAAACTAATTTAGAATCATTACTTCAGTTTAATTCAGTTTTGTGAATCATGGTTTTTATGTTTATAAGCTGGGCTTCAAAATCCTATTTCCTGAGCCATACTAGGTTTTCGGATTGAGACACATTTTCCATAAATAGCCTTGAGATTTTAATTATTGCCTTCAATGTTTCAGTATATCCTTATCTAAATATATGTAATGAAAAACTGAGCTGGAAGTACACAGGATTAGATGTAATGAGGTCAGAAAAGGATATGGCAAATTATTTAGAAGTATATAGCGCCAAGACAGGGACAGGACACACTTTAATATCCATATACAACTGTCTAGTCATTAACTTTTATTATCCTTAGGTAATCAGATGTTATTTGCACCTTCAGCATTGACGCTGCAGCCATATTTACACAGGTCCAGTTCTTATGAACAGTAAATACAGCCACTAATGTATGCTATTATATATTTTCTGGGGAAAATGTTATTTTCACTAATAGAAGCTACTATTCTTCTTCCATTAAAGGATCCATTATGATTGTATTTTTTAAATGTAGTATTTTGAAGAACTGCACTTGAAAATATGAAGCAGGTCTTTAGAATGTAAAACAAGTAAAAGCAGAAAAAAAAATATATATATGTATATATATATATATATATATATATATATATATATATATATATATATAATTTATATTTAATAGGCAATTAAGTTGCAGTGGAGTGTATAATTTTGGTTTCCCTCCAAAGGTGGGCAAAGACATTGAACTCAGTGGGAGTTTCTATCTGTTCAAAGTGAATCTAGCAGTGGTCTCTACAGGACTAAAGGAAAGGTCATTAGTTTATAAAGATACTCCCAAATGAGAAAGTAACTGACATCAGCAGGTAAGAAAAAAATGGAACCCATCCATAAAGAATAATAACATATACAAGTTACAAAATGTAAAGACTGAATTAATTTTTTTTTTTTTTAAACAATTTGGCTATTGTTATATTTAGTTATTCAAAATTACCTCTAGAAAATAACTGACCACAGTGTTCCTTTAAACCATAAAATCTGTGAATCCTGAAGGTACCTCCATGTTTTGTTTTTGCAGATATGTAGAGCTTTTGTTCCAAGCAATTAGGTCATTATTTTTGGTCGGCTTGTGCTTTATTTCTTATGATGTGCAGCGTCTCCCCATCTGTTTACTGACTGGCAGTTTTTCATTAAAGAGAGAGTTGTACATTTTCTCAATAATGAAAAATGTTGTTATATTATTTTGCATACGTTTGAATTAAGCTGTAATTATGTTTAAGTTAGCTTTATGAATATGTGTTTACTAGTAATACTGTATTAATAATACAATTCTATTTTATTATGCACAGCAAAATTAAAGGGATTCATCAACTCTATAAGACATTTGTACTAATGAGTGTAAGGTGTTTTTGCACAAATGGTTGAATTGTGTTAGAACAGTAACGCTTCCTGTAAAATAAAATACCCACTAAGAATCATATAGAAATGTAGATTTGACATCAGATAGGAATATAGTGACTGCTTATCTGGTGTATTTGCCATAGACAAGTATTACATTTCACAGCTCTACATTTAACCCAATAGATTTTAATGGTTCTGTTTGGCCTAATGGCAATTCTATGTATACTGGCCACAATTCTATGCATCCTGGCCACAAATATCAAGGATGCTTTTACTGTTGCATAATTTTGATTCTCTTGAATTTGAGAATTAATAATGGCGCACACTGCTCTAGTGCATTAGCAATAGCTAATATACAGTATCTCACAAAGGTGAGTACACCCCTCACATTTTTGTAAATATTTTATTATATATTTTCATGTGACAACACTGAAGAAATTACACTCTGCTACAATGTAACGTAGTAAGTTTAAAGCCTGAATAATAGCATAAATTTGCTGTCCCCTCAAAATAGCTCAACACACAAAAGCAACAAAAGTGAGTACACCCCTAAGTGGAAATGTCCAAATAGGGCCCAAAGTGTCAATATTTTGTGTGGCCACTGTTATTTTCCAGCACTGCCTTAACCTCATGTGCATGGAGTTCACCAGAGCTTCATAGGTTGGCACTGGAGTCCTCTTCCACTCCTCCATGATCACGGACTGGTGGATGTTAGAGACCTTGCATTCCCCCACCTTCTATTTGAGGATGCCCCACAGAGATTCAATAGGGTTTAGGTCTGGAGACATGCTTGGCCAGTCCATCACCTTTACCTTCAGCTTCTTTAGCAAGGCAGTGGTCGTCTTGGAGGTGTGTTTGGAGTTGTTATCATGTTGGAATACTGCCCTGCGGCCCAGTCTATGAAGGGAGGGGAGCATGCTCTGCTTCAGTATGTCACAGTAGATGTTGGCCTCAATGAACTGTAGCTCCCCAGTGCCAGCAACACTCATGCAGGCCCAGACTATGACACTCCCACACACTTGTCTTTCTACTCCTCACCTGGTTGGCGCCACACACGCTTGATACCATCTGAACCAAATACGTTTATCTTGGTCTCACTGGACCACAGGACATGGCTCCAGTAATCCATGTCCTTAGTCTGCTTGTCTTCAGCAAACTGTGGGCTTTCTTGTGCATCATCTTCAGAAGAGGCTTCCTTCTGGGACGACAGCCATGGAGACCAATTTGATGCAGTGTGCAGCGTATGGTCTGAGCACTGACAGGCTGACCCCCCACCCCTTGAACCTCTGCAGCAATGTTGGCAGCACTCATACATCTATTTCACAAAGACAACCTCTGCATGTGCACTCAACTTCTTTGGTCGACCATGGCAAGGCCTGTTCTGAGTGGAATCTGTCCTGTGAAACCACTGTATGGGCTTGCCCACCATGCTGCAGCTCAGTTTCAGGGTCTTGGAAATCTTCTTATAGTCTAGGCCATCTTTATGTAGAGCAATTCTTTTTTTCAGATCCTCAGAGAGGTCTTTGACATGAGGTGCCATGTTGAACTTCCAGTGACCAGTATGCAGGAGTGTGAGAGCGATAACACCACATTTTACACACCTGCTCCCCATTCACACCTGAGACCTGTAACACTAACGAGTCACATGACACCGGGGAGGGAAAATGGCTAATTGGGCCCAATTTGGACATTTCCACTTAGGGGTGTACTCACTTTTGTTTCCAATGGTTTAGACATTAATGGCGGTGTGTTAAGTTATTTTGAGGGGACAGCAAAGTTACACTGTCATACAGACTGTACACTTACTACTTTACATTGTAATTTCTTCAGTGTTGTCACATGAAAAGATAAAATAACATATTTACAAAAATGTGAGGGGTGTACTCACTTTTGTGACATACTGTCTGTATATATATATATATATATATATACATATATATATATATATATGTGTGTGAAGGGGTAGGTGTAAAATTTGTTATACTTGCAAAAACAGGTGCTTCACAAAACTTCCAATAGCAATATTAGACTGCTATATCATAGAGAGTGGAGGAGGTCTACATACAAATTTCTCAGGAGACGGGTGAGATGATCTGGTACTCCCATCTCTTAAAGAACTTGCCAAATTTGGTTGTGATCCACACAGTCAAAGGCATTAGAATAGTCTATGAAGCAGAGGTAAATGTTTTTCTGGAACTCTCTTGCTTTCTCTATTATCTAGCAACCATTGGCAATTTGATATAATTTGCCTCTTCAAAACCCAGTTTGAGCATCTGGTAGTTTTTGGTCCATATATTATTGTAGTTAAGCTTGCAGGACCTTAAGCATTACCTTGATGGCATGTTAAATGAATGTTATTGTTCCATAATTGGAGCACTCTTTGGTACTGCCTTTGTTTTGAGATTGTTATCAGCAAGGCTTCATAGGGCCTGACTCACTTTACTATTCAAGACTCCAGTTGATTGTTGATTGACAAACTATGGAGGTTATCAATGCTGTTAAGAACCTTCCTGTATAGATCTATTGTGTATTTTTGTCACCTCTTTATCTGATCTGCTTCTGTTAAGTCCCTACCATTTATGTCTTTTATCACACCCAAATTGTCATGAGATCCCCAATTTTCTTGAAGTGATGTCTTGACTTTGCCATTTTGTTATCTTCTATATCTCTACATTGCTTATTATAGATTGTCTCCTTGTCTCTTCTTGCCATTCTCTGGAATTCTGCATTCAGTTGGACAAATATTTTCCTATCTCCACTTCCTTTCACTTTCCTTCTTTCCTGGGCTACTTTCAAAGCTGCATCAGACAACCTGTTTGCTTTCTTAGCTTTCTTTCTTTTAGGGATATTCTTTGTTGCTATTTTTTGGACAACTCACATGGGATATCATTTATTTCATACTTGCTTGGTCTGGTGATTTTCCCTCTTTTCCTCAGTTAAATTCTGAACTTCACAATAAGAAGCTCATGGTCTGAGCCGCTGTCAGCTCCAGAACCTGTTTTGCTCACTATATAGAGCTCCTCCATCTTTGGCTTCAAAGTATATAGCCAATCTATTTTCCATATTGTTCATCTGGTTATGTCAATGTGTAGAGTTGTCTCTGAGGCTGTTGGAAGAGGGTGTTTTCTATGACCAACAAATTATCTTGACAAAATTGTACTAATCTCTGAGCTGCTTAATTGTGTACTGAAAAAACAAACTTGTCCATTTTTCCAAGTATCTTTTGGTTTCCAATCTGCTATGATGAGAGTATCATCTTGTCCTGGTGTTATATTTAGGAGGTGTTGAATATCCTTGTAGAATTAGACAATTCATCCTCAGAATCCATGGTTGGAGCATAGACTTGGATCACTGCTTGCCTTGAATGCAAATTGAAATCATTCTATCATTTATTAACCATATTATTATACAACGCTGTGAATAACATCACAAATCCTAACATAGCGGGAGATGTTACTTAAAATGCGTCCTTCCCATCAGCTAGTAAAGAAACCTATCCGGACAATCAGCTTTTACTATGCTGGAGCAAGGTAATTCCACCATGTGCAGCATCCTGGAGGGATGACATGAGTCATGGGACCTGAGCCGCCTTTATTCACTGTCTACAACATCTGTTTGCAGAAGACCAGACATTTTAGTTCTTAAGTGCCAATAGACTGTCTTCTTAAAGTATCAGAATTTGCTTTATTTAAATTCAACACAAAGAAACATCACAGTTTACTAAAATTGTGGCTTGCTTTACCTTGATGGTATATTCCATTATTTGTATAGTTTGCAGTAATAAATGCAATAATGTTTATAAAAGAATAGAATGCAATACTTACCCGACATACAGTAAGTATATTCATCTAAAGGACCACCTGGACACTTTTTTTGTAGATGAGTTATTGAGTTTATAAAATCACAAGATACATTTGAGGTTCTGAAGCTCTGTAATTCTAAGGAGTTATCTAAAAGGTATCACTGACTACAAGACAGTATCCTTAGGAAATCACAATGCTCAGTTTATTTTAAATAAAAAGGCAGAGGGGAGACATTCCAGGATCATAGTCAACTAAGATTTTATTTCTAGTTCCTAAATTTCTTTTTAAATATATAATGCACTATATTAATGTACTCCTACCTTGGCTTCTAATAATAAAAATAAATAAAACATAATAACAAATCTTTGTTTAGCTCCATGATTGTAATAAGTTTAGTCTAGCCTTGGAGTATTTTAAAATGTGTAAACATTTCACAAAGCCTAGAAATCTGGCTTTGGAAATAAATCTTTTTGGAACGAAGATTTCACTACGTAATTCAGACCAGATTCTTGCAATATGATGGAAAATTAGAAATAGTTCATATGAGCCATGAACGTAGGGTAGGATGATGAAATAAGTAAGTCTCATTCATCATAAATCCATCATTATGAGTATAGCAGCTGCAGGAAACATGCTCACTTGGGTCTTCGTATAAGAAAGATTGTAATGAAGTGGAATTCAGAAGAGAATTATGACGATTATCAATGCTGCTGCGCAGGAAACCGGAATCCATCAATTACAAATATATAAATGTTTAAGATCATTTCTAGACAAACAGGAAATCTCTAGCTATTGTAAATACTCAGGAAGCCTCATATCAAAATGTAAACACAATATAGATAGTCTTTGGGGTACTTGAAATACTATACTCCAGGTCATTTATCTATATAATAATATCCATGTAACCTACTACTGCCAGATAATAGAATTAGAATAAAATGCAGATGATCTGCAAATTGTATTAAGGAAAATATGCATTATTCTTCATATTTCATCACTGATTCCATTATATTGTATCGATATCTAAACACAAAATTATAGATATTTATGTCATAGCCCAAAGAAGTCTACATATGAAATCTGTTGAAAAATAGCTAGTTTTGTCTCAGATGCAATAGATTATTAATATATTTATTTAGTTAGAGATATAAACCTTATTTGATTATGATTTGCTGGTTACATTTCTCTTTAGAGAAAAGTATTTTACAGGACACAGAAATATTTGTAAAAAGTCAGATCTGTAAATAGTACAATTGTCAAAATGTAATTTGTCAA
This sequence comes from Discoglossus pictus, assembly GCA_027410445.1. Taxonomy (NCBI): domain Eukaryota; kingdom Metazoa; phylum Chordata; class Amphibia; order Anura; family Alytidae; genus Discoglossus; species Discoglossus pictus. The sequence continues at coordinate 81,809,229 of CM050171.1, read as the reverse complement.
TAGTCATGTTGAAAAAAATCTATAATACAAATGACTAAATCTAAATCTAACAATATACAAATAGAGCAGTGATTTGCCACATACTTTGTCACAATAACAATGTTCTTTCTCCCTTCTGAATTTTTTTCAGAAAAAGTCTCTCTGTCCTACGTGCTTTATGAGTGTCCTCATATTGGAAGGGCAGTTCAAACTTTGAGGACAAATATCTGTTTTCATTTGACCATGTTGCTCTTACTTTCTCAGAATCCTCTCTGGTAATTATTACCAAGATTTCCGGATAAAGAAAGACCAAGAAGTGTTTCCATTCTTAAAATGTTGTCATCTGGCGTTTATTTTGATTGCCGAGTAGGGTAATGGTATGCATCTAAATCTACATTATTATATGAGCAGAATTATATGAAAAGTTAGATTTTTTAATAGAACTTCTCTATCCCCTTGTTTGTACACACAGAGAGTACACTCCAGAATTAATTCCATCTTTAGTAAAAAAAAAATTAGCAAAAAATGGCTATGAAAAATGCTTTTGCTGTATATCAACTTGATCTTGCACTGAAAATATGAGATAAATGTAACCTTTCAGTGGGGTAAAACTATGCAAAGAAAAACATCCTTAGACAAAAATAAACATGTTCTTCAGAAACACGTGACACAATTATTAACACCCATGCATTTACTTTTTTTGCTCTATGCCCAGAGTATTCTCCTATAATGCTGTATGAAGTGGGAGAACAAATATAAAGGGACCATTCCTTCATACAAAATATCTCCAGATCTTGGTCCCCGCTTGATAACTCTATTTTCCCACAGGATTTCAATGGAGTTTAGGTCAGTGGACTTGGATGGCCACCGCAAAAGTTTGATTCTATGGTCAGTGGACCTTTTTTTTTATTTGGAGGTATATTTTGGAATCTTGTGTTACTGGAAGATTACACCATAGCCATAACACAGTCTTAGCTTCCTGGCAGAAGCATCCGAATTTAATCTAAAATCCATAGGTATTTAAAGGAGTCCATCATGCCATTTATCTTAACTAGATTCCCAGGGCCTTTGGAAGAAATACAGCCCATATTGTCACAGATCCGCCATCATATGTCACAGTGGGGATTAGGTTCTTTGCGGCATGACTTTTATTTTGTTTTTTTGCATCAAATCCAAAATGTTCTTTATTTGTCTCATCTAACCATACCACTTGGTTTGAATCAACATTCCAGTGACATTTAGTGATCTCCAGGAGAGCCTTTGTTTGGCATGCACTCCAAATAGTTTGTTGGCATGGAGGTTGCAACCAACTCCTCCAATTGCAATGCTTGGACAAAATTTTGCTTCTCTATCGCTCCTTCCTGTTCATGGAGGCGAAATACACTTATGTCCTCTTCCAGACAGATTAAACACAGCTTCAGTTGTTTGAAACTTCTTAATAACTGCCCTAATAGTTGTGAATCTATTTTTTTACTCATTGCCTGACTTATGAAGGTCAACATCTTTTTGTCTCATTTCAATTGTGTGTTCTCTTATCCTCCCCATGTTGATGGAAGACTATACTTGTCACATTTATATGCAGTGAAACAGAAAGTTATGGATGACTACTTAAAACTTCTTATAGACTCAAGAGTGCTTGCAAAAGGTAAAATATAAATGGGAATATGTCAATTTCATTTTGATTGTAACAATTTCTAGGGACACCAACAATTCTGATATTTCTGTGAAAAATGATTTTTTTAAAATAATTTTAACTCACTGAAAGGTTGCATTTTTCTCATAGTTTCACTGTAAAATCAATCTGATAAGACATTTTTCACTACCTTTATTGCTTTACTTTATAATGGGTGCCAATAATTCTGGAAGACACTATTCGTGCTTAGATTTGACATCTTAAATATCTCTCTGACATTTCAGCCTTTAGTACCTATGACCTACAAAAAATTATGTTTTTTTTCAACACAACTTGTTTCAGTACAGAGCATACTTTCAAAAGAGAAATCACAATTAAGTTTTGCCTAAAAAAAAATTCTTACCTAAGTGTCCTTCAATAAAGTGCTGGTTTTGATGGTTTTGATGCCTACTTCCCACAAATTCTTCTTAGGTAATTTCATTTAACAGTATCCATTGAACTGGACATTCCTTTGTGTAAGGTCAGTTTTTAAGACAATGTTCTTCATTACAATGCCAAAGTGGTGGAGTATTCCTTTCTTAAATGGATACTGTAAATCAGGTATATTTTGAAAATGTAGCAAAGCATCCAGTTAATAAAAGCCCCTGGGCACTATTAAATTCCAAGCCCGTAGTGGCCATCGTCCAGCCTGTATATCTGCGGCTTGAAATTTGCACGAGTTACAGAGCAACTAAATTAGAAAAGTCCGCAACAACATAAATATCAAAGGCTTAGCTGGGTCGGAGTTCAGATTTTGTCAGCCCGTAGGGATTTTCGGCTTGTTACCCGCAGATCATTTGCGGGTAGCTAAAAGAGGCCAATTTGATAGCGTAAACTTTTGCGGGCTCCTTTACGGGCTTCGGGAACTCAAAATCGCTGCATTTAATAGGGCCCTTTGAATGTAATTTGGTATATTTTTTGCTTTCTTTTTCCGCTCTGTCGGTATCTTTAAGTATTCTTATTCTAAAGTAAATATTACACAAGACAATCTGTGTATGAGCCTTTTGTAAGTGGTACTGCTGTGTAGTGTCCTCTCTCTAAAATAAACCATACAAGCAGCCAGTAACTAAACTTAAATTAACGAATATATACCAATGCTCTTTTATTAACATGATAATCACACATTTCCTTTTATGTTTTACCAAAATCCCATGGATTTTACTATTCTGGACCTTGTTTTGTATTGTGCTATAATTGCAAACAGCTGTTAGCCCACATTTCCTTGTTTTCTAATGTTCACCAAAAACTAAGTTGATGGTCATAAAATTGACAAACTAATAAAACGTATACAATATATTTATGTCCCTTGAGTATCTTAAGGCAATGCATTATGTTATTTTATGGAACATATTAATCACCAATTAGATTGTTTTGGTGTAAAAGCATCAAAGTGAGATATCTTGTATTTTACTTAGGCAACAGTAGTTTTTACTTTGAATGTGCACAGTGTTTGCAAAACATTGGAAGAAAAATACTTTTAGGGCTTAAAAAGTTAACTTTAAAACTAGAAAAAAAAACAAGGACTCGTTATGGCTGTAAAGATCTGGGTAAAAGGCTCTGAATTTAGGATCTTACTAAAAAAAACATACATTTTGATGCTGAAATCTGGAGGCATACATTATACTTTGGTGGAAGCTGATGTACATAATGCTTGTATCTATTGATGTAAGCAGCCTTCTCCTGAGTCTGGGAGGGGGAAGGAATGTGGTGTCAATTTCAACCAGATCAAAATATCTAAAAATATCCTTCCCCACTCTACCGAAACATAACAACCACACCCACATGATCCAGCTCTCAGGAAGTGATGTAACAAAGATTACATGGACTTGTCTATTCATAAACAGAGTCTTCAAAATTTGTTTTACTCTAAAAGTATTTTTATATTTTATACCTATGGTTTGCACAGCTGCTAATGTATAATTAATAAGAGCATAAAATAAAGCTAAGTAAATAAGAGCATAAAATAATAAGAGCATAAAATAAAGCTAAGTAATGATAGTAGTCATAAACAGTGTTTATTAAAGAAGTAAAAAAAAATCCTCACTATATACCGTACTAAAAACATACCTGGACTGAAATATGGGGATCATCTCCTGGAAGCAGCATCTCTGCACCGTCCTTTCTCCATTCAATAGACGCCATTGGATATGCAAAGACTTCACAGCCAAATATAGCATCTCTGCCAGTAATATTCCAGATGTCGTATGGTGGGGAGATGATCTGGGGTGCTGCACTCAAATGACACAAAAAATATTAGGAGCTTAATTATTTTGTATTCCTATACTTTATTATTAGTGATATAATACTATGTAATGTCTTCACAAAATGCTGGCACCTTTCAGTAATGTGATTCTATAACATTATTAGACCTTTTGAGGTAATTATATCTGTATACAATATTTATAACAGGAGTTAATGCATGCTCTGCAAGTCTCAAATTGAAAGGGGTTATTATACAAATTAAATCAAGAGAAATAAAAGCAGAGACATTTTATTGGACAAGGAGAGTAGGCTATGCAAAGAGGGGGGGGGGGGGGGTTGTATATAACTCTTCTTTTCTCATAGCCATTGTTTTATATTCCAATACAAACACAGACAATGGACTATTACAATTATTTTCAGCTATTTTATAGTTTTAAGCACCAGAGATGAGGCACCATGTAATTATAATTATGTAAACTGTTTAAAAGGATTCCAAAGGTTTATATTTTCTCTTGTTTGAAATCATTCTGATTGTTTGTTTTTTAAACATTTGTTGTATTGCTAATATAACAGTGACAGCTCATTTTTCAATAAGTTTTGTTCAATCATGTCCGATTCACCGTGACCCCTATGCACCACAGCAGACTATGCATATATTTTAATTAAGTTACTTTATTTAAAATTTGTGTTGCTACTATTAAATGTAACCCCTAAAAAGTACCTACAATTAACCCCTATCATTCATGAGGGTCTATACAGAGGGTTTTTAGGGGCCGGGGTAGTTGGGAAGAGACAGTGTCCTGCTGCGTCACCCAGCAAAGGCTTTATGGAAGAATTTATTCAGTTTTGGTGAATTAGGGGGGTGCTCTAGTTTGCGGGGGAGGGGAAACCTTTTATTAGCATAGTATTTAGGTGGCAGAGTGTCAGAGAGTAACTCATAATTTATTATCAGGGCAAAACTCAATGAAGATTTATGCCTTGCTTTTCGGCTGTGTTTTGTTGTGAAGCAGTGACCTGTAGCACATTGCTCGCAATGTTTTAAGGGAGAGGGATTAACATAGCTATTTAGGGTTTACTCTGTAGTTAGGGCACTGGTATTTGAATTTTCAGGGATTAGCATAGGGCCCTATGTCAGCAGCTTAATAAATAACCTAAATAATAGAGAGATATGCACTTACTATGTGCACACTGATCTAAAACCACATATATAGTCCAGAACAGACAGATTCCTGGAAACCTAACATATAAAGCCCTTTCCAACACTGCCTCTTATTGTATCTCAACTCTTGTCCACAAATAGTCATCTTATTAACACTTATTGTCTTGTTTTCAAAATAGTTCCATTAACTTTTATGGTACCACCAACACTACAGAACCTTCTAGCATTCTACATATAAAAGATAATAATATTAATTATCTTGGTAATTTAAAGAAAATAACTGGAGAGGAAACAAGGAGTGAAAGACCATCATGATCTGGTTGCAATATAGGGATTTATATCATAAATGAGACTGACAATTCAAAAGAGGGACATTTCAAAGGTTAAGAGGGACTGTCCCCCCCAGAGCTATGCATACAGAACATAGCTCTGAGGAGACAGTCCCTCTTAACCTTGGAGGAACTGGGAGGAATTAAAATACTGTATATAACTTGTACATCTAAAACCAATTTAATGGGTGGGGTTTGGTGACCAAATTATATGGCAAATCTGTTGACCATATGGAAGACAGGCATGTGCATGCTTTGTGTGTGCGTGTTATAATATATATATTTATATATATATATATATATATATATATATATATATATATATATATAATATTCTTATTATTACTCTTTATTTATAATGCTCCAACTATTTTCATAGCAATGCATACAAAAGGTAAATAAATTAAATGAGAAAAAAATATATATTATACAAAAATACCAATACAATGCTATAACACATTAGACAATTTGATGTAGCAGAGATGACGTTCTAATCTACAGAGTTTATAAATGTTCTGGATCTCCATGAACATTAGAAGGTAACCAGCCATACCCCAGACCAAAAAAGGATGAGAGCCTCTGATCTAGAGGACATGTATCCCATATGCACTACATTGCATTTTTGCAATCATTCACTTTGTCCTTTATACTGAAAGCCCACAAATCCTATGATTCAACTCCATTAAACTACACCTGTTACACACTGGTTTACAGCTTACAGTAAAAGCCACAAAAATACAAGCTATAAGTAAGTTCTTATAATTTACATGGTTACTTTTTGTGCATTTTTTAGTATTGATATACTTTTACTATTTGTTTACATTCTGTTTAGTCATCTCTTTTTGTAAATATTATAAATGAATAAATGAAAATGTTCCTGCCGTATTGCTTGTGTTAGTACTATTTTTCGATATGCGAATCAGCTAAGACCCTGCAATCATTCAAAGTATTAGAACCACATGTTAGAATTATAAAGAACGGTATTTATCTTCTATATACAGGGTACAGGAAGCTTGGAAAATACAAAGGAAGATTCAAATAATTTAGTACAAACTATCTGGATAAGAACAGTAAGTAGATAAGAAGCTAAGATAATGAGAAACATAACCTAGGGAAGTCTGCATTACTTTAGTTAGTTGGAGGCATAGTTGGAATACAAGTTCACTGATTAAAAGGATAGATTTGAGAAATAATATGGCTCTCGTATTACATGTGGTATAAATGTAATAAAGGAACAAGGTCTCAAGTGATATCATTGAAACCTATGTATAAAATGAAGTCGTTTTCCAAATTAATGTTATTAATTTAATAGTCTAAAACTTGCTAATTTGAGCCTATGATTCAGCCTCATTGATCCTCCCCATACCTCTCCATGTTATCCATTGCTGGTTAGCACTCTCATTCCCTTGAGATTGCAGGCATGACACATGCTCATAATGAGTTATACAACTTGCTCTGTTCGTAGTCTTAAAATTAGAGATTCATGGTCATAGCATAACATAGCACATTTAAACTAAGTTTTAGCCTACTCATTTTCTAACAGCTAATGGTATAAATACTTTAAATGTTGTTCTCAATGATATCACACTTGATTACATCCGAGCAGTAATCCATTTATATTTTACAGATATAGATTTAGGACAGACCGGGTGCACTATGAAGATACAATCCTTTGCAATGAGTGTTCCTTTTTCCTAAAATAAGCTGGTCTATTCAGTTTCCATATAATAAGCAATATATTTGCACAATCAGAGAATTTCAAACCCTAAAAGAATCATTGGAGCATTTTTTGCAATTTTGTCTATTTTATAAGTAGGGATACACTGTGTTACTATATCCCGCACAATGTACCAGATACAGGGAGGTGGGAGAGGGTTTTGTTTCACAGATGGTCCAAACATGTTTGTAAAAATGATGTTGAGATCTAGAATCCATTTTTATTTTATGAATAGACAAAAATAGCATTTACCATATTGGTCCGAATATAAGCCGCACCCGCATATAAGTCGCACCCGTAAAGTGCAAGGGGAAAAAATAGAAAAAAGATAGTACTCAAATATAAGCCGCACCGTAAATTTGGAGAGAAAAAGACTCTCAAAGTGATCAGCTATTGCAAGAAACAGGCCTTTTTTGCAGGTTACAGGCTTTAGAGGATGTAAGAATCACTAAAACCGTAAATCGCTATTCAATACCGCAGTCTAAAGCACGAAAATCGGCACCCTTAACTCGCAATCGCGCAAATCGGCAGTAATTTTGCATTCGCAAATAGAAGTCGCACGCGTTACAAGCAAAGTTCGCAAATCGGCAATGATTTTTTGACGGTCGCGAATATAAGCCGCTCCCTTAACTTGCAAGCTCAAAAATCGGAAAAAAGGTGCGGCTTATATTCGGACCAATACGGTATCTAATATTATGTCTCTAGCAAATTGCCTGTAAAAATATGACGCCAATAAAATTGTAAGCCAGGCAATGCTGTTTGCCACACAATGTAAGGCTTTTGGTCCTCTGAGTACCTTCGGCGCTCATTGCGAGCAGGCGCTCATTGCGAGCCTCTCCCCTCTTGTACTTTTGGTTCTCTGAGCAACGTGTGCGTTCATTGTGAGCTTCTCCTCTGCTATTTGTATTTTTTATATATATATATATATATATATATATATATATATATATTTTTTTTTTTTGTAATAATAATTAATTAATTAAATAATAAATGAATATACTTTACCTATTTGTAATTAATATATCCAGCAATCAAGATCCTGAAGAGCTAAGAATCCCTTTTGATTTTCCTGCAGCATATAATGTACATTTGGACTGTTGGGGACCTCAGGAGAGAGTGTCAGCAATGTGGCAAGTGTGTAGTGTAAATAGGCTGCGTGCGCGAGGCCAAACCGTTTGTTTAGCTGTGAAAAGTGGCGTTTTAGAATGATAATGTTATTAGTTGTAAGTTAGTGTTGTAAAATGGCAGCGATTGTCTATGTGTTACCGTACTTTCTAATAGTGTATTTTGTACCTCGTACGTTCCTGGGTAAAAGTCGAATGTGCCTGGCTGTCCCCCCATGCTGTGTGTGATGTATTTTGTGTGTTTAATTTTTTCTTTGGTGTGTTTTTCACGGGTCGTATTTATATTTTTCTAAGTCCCGCTTTCCTTTCCAAAGTGTTACGGGCCGTAATTTTTGCAGGCGTTTTTTTCAAAGTGTTACGGCGCTCATTGCCTGGCCGCAACTGCGGCCCTCGCTTTGTTTTAACATTGCGGTACCAACGTTTTTTGGCAAGCCCACGCTGCTGAGAACTACAGGGAGTGCAGAATTATTAGGCAAGTTGTATTTTTGAGGATTAATTTTATTATTGAACAACAACCATGTTCTCAATGAACCCAAAAAACTCATTAATATCAAAGCTGAATATTTTTGGAAGTAGTTTTTAGTTTGTTTTTAGTTTGTGTGTGCAGGTGACTATTACTGTGCATAATTATTAGGCAACTTAACAAAAAACAAATATATACCCATTTCAATTATTTACCAGTGAAACCAATATAACATCTCAACATTCACAAATATACATTTCTGACATTCAAAAACAAAACAAAAACAAATCAGTGACCAATATAGCCACCTTTCTTTGCAAGGACACTCAAAATCCTGCCATCCATGGATTCTGTCAGTGTTTTGATCTGTTCACCATCAACATTGCGTGCAGCAGCAACCACAGCCTCCCAGACACTGTTCAGAGAGGTGTACTGTTTTCCCTCCTTGTAAATCTCACATTTGATGATGGACCACAGGTTCTCAATGGGGTTCAGATCAGGTGAACAAGGAGGCCATGTCATTAGATTTTCTTCTTTTATACCCTTTCTTGCCAGCCACGCTGTGGAGTACTTGGACGCGTGTGATGGAGCATTGTCCTGCATGAAAATCATGTTTTTCTTGAAGGATGCAGACTTCTTCCTGTACCACTGCTTGAAGAAGGTGTCTTCCAGGAACTGGCAGTAGGACTGGGAGTTGAGCTTGACTCCATCCTCAACCCGAAAAGGCCCCACAAGCTCATCTTTGATGATACCAGCCCAAACCAGTACTCCACCTCCACCTTGCTGGTGTCTGAGTCGGACTGGAGCTCTCTGCCCTTTATCAATCCAGCCACGGGCCCATCCATCTGGCCCATCAAGACTCACTCTCATTTCATCAGTCCATAAAACCTTAGAAAAATCAGTCTTGAGATATTTCTTGGCCCAGTCTTGACGTTTCAGCTTGTGTGTCTTGTTCAGTGGTGGTCGTCTTTCAGCCTTTCTTACCTTGGCCATGTCTCTGAGTATTGCACACCTTGTGCTTTTGGGCACTCCAGTGATGTTGCAGCTCTGAAATATGGCCAAACTGGTGGCAAGTGGCATCGTGGCAGCTGCACGCTTGACTTTTCTCAGTTCATGGGCAGTTATTTTGCGCCTTGGTTTTTCCACACGCTTCTTGCAACCCTGTTGACTATTTTGAATGAAACGCTTGATTGTTCGATGATCACGCTTCAGAAGCTTTGCAATTTTAAGAGTGCTGCATCCCTCTGCAAGATATCTCACTATTTTTGACTTTTCTGAGCATGTCAAGTCCTTCTTTTGACCCATTTTGCCAAAGGAAAGGAAGTTGCCTAATAATTATAGGGTGTTGATGTCATTAGACCACACCCCTTCTCATTACAGAGATGCACATCACCTAATATGCTTAATTGGTAGTAGGCTTTCGAGCCTATACAGTTTGGAGTAAGACAACATGCATAAAGAGGATGATGTGGTCAAAATACCCATTTGCCTAATAATTCTGCACTCCCTGTATAATGTGATAAGCATTTTTCATGTTTCAGGAGAAATGAATTGTATATTTTAATGAGGCAGTGGAGGTATTAAAAAAAAAGTGTCTTCTTATTCAGACCCAAGTCCATCAACTGACTATCCCTTCAGTTCTTAACGTGTTTTGGGATCAGAGAGCATAATATCCAGATTCATAGATTGTAGCAGTGATATTAGATACCTTGGTATTCTTAACTGGAAGCAGGTTTTATGACCTGTTATAGACATGCTGATGTAAACACATGTTATTTTATTCCTTAAAATGCCCTATAATATAATGTGATTTATTGCTCACCGATGTTAAATCCGTGCAAGTGACACAACTCAATGACGTTTTGAGACACTGAGGTTCATTATTAGGTGTTGAGTGACAATTGCCACCTTGCCCAAATGTTGGCTTTGCACCAATTTTGGTATCTCACCTCTTTGCAGAACCACTGTTCCAGCCATACGAATGCCCCTTTTTTGGAGAGACAGTCCCACAACGAAGTACAAGATATATAATTTTAGTATGACCATGTCGCTCTTATTTACTCTGAAACCTCTAAGTTTGTTTTCCACAATATTTCAGGAGAAAGAAGGACTCCAGATGTGACAGCTGCATATGTACATTGAGCATTGTGCACATAATAAGCATACATTATATATTCTGTCCAACTACAAGCTGCTGAGAGAAATTACTCTAAATATTCATTATAGAGTATATTACAATATGTACATTTATATCCACAGACCAAAATAATGGTATATAAATTAATTAAAGATTCTATATTAATTTCAATCTTTTTTTTTAAAACCAATCACCTTATTATATGAATTCTTAAAAGAAAGAACTGGGAGGAATTATAATACTATATATGTCTTGTACATATATAAAAAAAAATAGGGATTTGTTGACCACATTATATGGCAAATCTGGTGACCAAATGAGGCATGTGCATGTTATAATTGCTGTCTTTACAGTTTCCTAACAAACTGCCACTACTTGTTTATCAAGTAGTATTATGCTTGTTCTTTATTAATAGGCTTATCTTTATTATACTTTCGATTTTCAGTTAAGTTCCCTTATAAAACACAGCAACTAATTTAAGAGGAATTTATAGATAAGGTAAGGCATGGCTTAGTAATGTCATCCATTGCATTAATTTACTAGGGTATGAGAATCAGACATCATATATTAGGCCAATTAGGTCAGTGCCTGGGGAGGAAAGTTTAAGGGGCAGCAGGAAATTATTTAGGACTGAACTTTTTTTTCCTACTGTAAAATAAAGATGAGCAAGTAATAAAAAAAGAAGCAAATTGTGCTGAATAGAACAAGGAATAAGAAGGAACAATAAAGTTATTGAAAAACAGGGAGCGAAGAAGAGACAGAGGAATTAACATAGTTAGAAATGGTACAGAGAGAGGATCATATACATGTGGCGCTTGGGCACCATGATGCCTAAACACATCTCAACAGTTGTACATAATTCAGCCCAGTCTCAACAACCACATGCAAAGGAAAGGCTTATTATACAATAATAAATCATAGAGCTGAGCATTTTGAAAGAAAATGGAAACATTGCTTCTCTGTGCCATGCAGACATTCCAAGAGTTCAACACGGCTCAATGTGTGTAAAAAAACCTTTTTAATGGATGTCCCATGGTGATTTATGTGTTTGGAAATACAGGACAGTTGTAAAAAAATTGGCTTCTTGGAAATGCCAAAACCTGACTCCTGTGACTGAAGTGAATGAAAAAAGCCAACCTGGAAGTGGCAGAAATGTGTAATTCTACATCTGCAAGCGATTTAAAAAAAAGAAAGTATGGAAAAATAAGGTGGAATTTCAGGCTTTACCTCCCAAGCCATGGCGTTTCAGACACTCAGGTAAGTAGCAATTAAAAGAAATCAGGCCATTTTTATATGAAATTGAATATGTCCATTTTGGCCTGGGAATATTTTACATTTAATATAAAGAACTACTATTTTGTGATTTGGAAGCTAATATTTTTATTATTGCTTTACTTTCATCACCTTTTGCATAAAGTGTACTTTGTTATTAAAATTTAAAATGTATTAGTGTATAGAAATATAGAAAAACTGGGAAATTGTATCAAAAATGCATAAAAACCTATCCTGTATGTATATGTACGCACACATTTGTGGAAGACACGCTGGTAAGCACGCGGCAGACATCCCCATGTAGCTGTGTCTCTTCGCCCGGTAAGTGGTTAGCGGTTTTCGGGTTTAGGATTTTTGGGTTAGGAGGTTAGGGTTACACCTGGTAAGTGGTTAGGGGGCTAGGGGCTTAGAGTTAGGAAGTGAGGTTTAGGGGGTTAGGGTAAGTGGGTTATGGGGCTTAGGGGTTAGGAAGTGAGGTTTAGGGGGTTAGGGTAAGAGGGTTATGGGCTTAGGGTTAGAGGTTTAGGGTTAGGAAGGGAGGTTTAGGGAGTTAGGGTAAGAGGGTTAGGGGCTTAGGCTTAAGAAGTGAGGTTTAGGGGGTAAGGGTTAGGGTAAGAGCGTTAGGGGCTTACGGTTAGGAAGGGGGGGTTAGGGTTAGAGGGTTAGTGGGTTAAAGTGTACTACCTACTTTGAACATCTAGATCTAGACGTGGGACGCGAGCAGGCTAGATCCAAAGTATGGATATATCTCTAGATTGCAAGATCTCATCTCCTTCTTTACCAATGTATCTGAAGAAATGTGCTGCCTTCTTTTATTTATACTGTAAAATGTAAAAATATTATCCATTTTTTTACTGTAGCTTCAGTGCTAAGGAATCTACTGGTCCTCTACAAATAAAATAGAATAATAGTAATAGTAATAATATAGAGGAACATAGTGGTTCAGCTCTAAAATTGTCAGATAAAAAACTTGAATTTATTGTGATTTTAGGAGAAAACATAAGTAACTACAGTGCTCTACATTGTGCCACAATACTTACCAGTTTATAAAGTCTAAAGATGGAGGAGGGGGGGGGGGGGAGCAATTGGCACTACATGGCGAAAAGTATGTGGACACCCAACCATCACACACATATGTGCTTTTGAATATTTCATGCCATAACATGGACAATAATATGGAGTTGATCCCTCTTTGCTGCTATAACAGCCTCCACTCTTCTGGAAAGCTTTCCATTAGATTTTGGAATATGGCTACAGGGATTGGGGCAGCTCTAGCAGGGCAGTTGTTTGACAAGCTGACTTGTTGGAAAGGTGGCATCTTATGAAAGTGCCAAGCTGGAAGTCACTGAGCGCTTCAGTACGACCCATTCTACTGCCAAAGTTTGTTTATGGAAATTTAAAGGCTGTATGCTTGATTTTATGCACCTTTTACCATTCACTAATTAAAGGGGTGACCATATACTTTTCACCATGTAGTGTATTTTGAATATAATTTTTTTTAACAAAAGATAAAAATATGCAAATATGTTGTAGTAAATTAATGTTGATTTTTTTGATTAATATAAAAAAGTTTCAGAACAGCACCCTTATTTAAATATTTGTACATTATTAGTTAACTGATTTGCATTGGTAATTGAAAGGAAGTATATGCCTGGTGTCAATACATCCTGCCTAAATGTTTTTCTACTTCACAGTTGCCCTTCGCCACTTGGACAGCTCCAGACTGAACATTTCTCTGAACATTGTGCACAACTTGATTTGCCAAGGGAATATACACAACTAACATGCATCCTATTGATGTAATGATAAACCAAAACACTCAAATCCATGGAGATTTCCCAACTCATTGCAACTGTTTACTATACCTGATTCACATGGTCCATCATGGAGAACAGTAAGATTGACTTCAGGTTGTGCATTTGCTGCCTCTTTAAATTTACACAGCTGTGGATATGATTTTCCATTGGATCCACAGACGGCTGTGTTAGATAAGCAGACACATTGAGGCTCAGGTACCTCTCCATGTCTAAGGTCCCCCATGTCCAACTGACATTCTAAGTTATCGCCACATTTCCCATAAAAGTGGTTGGTGTTGTCCAAGTCACATATCTGACCTTCCATATTAGCACATTCATAGCAACAGTCACAAGTGTCTCGTACCACCCCAGCAAGACATCCTCTTGGTTGTGGGCATTCTTCTGGGTTACAGTTTGTGCAGCTCTCTCCTTCCTCCAGCAACCTTTGCCAGCCACGTTGCAGATAGTCTGGCACACTTGGAAGTGCAAAGCCTGTCAACAATTGCAAGTAACTGAGGTACAAAAGGAACAACAGTTCAGGAGAGATCCACGTGGCACATTTAGACATTTTCATGGGTTATCCTTGACTGCACAGACAAACTCCATCACTTGGGTGTTCATAACTTTGATTTCTGCATATTTCTGCTATCACTATTTCATACCTCTGGTGCCATGAACCTAAAAAAAAAAAAGAACAAGCTGACATAAGCATTTCTTCAAACCTCTATTGCAGCTGTGCTGTCTTTACAAGGTTATCAGATACATCAAGAAACTTGTCAGAATATTCACAGACCAGAAACACAAACAAAATATTTTTATGATATATTCTTAGGTTTAACACCTAAAACCACACATTAAATACATGGAATAGTTTAGACATCTCTATTTACAGTTTATTGATGCCATCTTCTCTTTTTACATGTACAACCATATAACAGAAGCCTGAAATAGTCATCCTTACTACACTTTTGGTCTGGAATTCCAGATATGAATTCCTCTCTGATGCCTGCTGTAGCTGCCATTTGTTTTCTATTAACTAATAAAGAGACTTTATGCTGGAAAGATATTACCACCTGTTTATCTAAATCCTTTATTGCCAATGGTTTTGATGGTGACACTGGTACACTGAAAAGAATGGAGTCATCATGGGGATGACCAAATTATCTTGGCCTGAGACTCTTAAAATATCACATAATTACATATACTGAACACTAAACAATTCCATACAATCTAATCCATTCAATCTAACACAATGTAATCTGATTTAACATGAGAAATTATCTAAAAATCAGAGCCATTAAGTCATATTTCGAGATTTCTATGGCCACTACCACTATTCTTCTCTAGTGGCCAAATACAGCACAATTTCACAATGCATGTCCGAATAAAAAGTGTAGGTTTACAGCATTAAGGCTCATATTCTACATAACGGGCAACCCTGCATTGGGTGCTTTTTCTAAATCCATTCTGGGTGAGGATGGAATTACAGAATCCATGTAAGTCATATTGGCATTCTATATGTTTCTCCGCTGTATAATGTATTTTAACTTGTTTTAGACATTCAAATGTGAACACAAATGTACTATTTATTTACTGTATGGTGGAGGGCTTATATCGCTCTTTTGCCCACCATAAATTAAATGATTGTTGTGGTGAACTATCTACTCAAAAAATCAACTTCACAAGCTAAGGAAACAGAACCATGCTGATGATAGGCAGTAACCTTGAAACGGATGTACGTGGGTGGGATCCCTAGCTTGTGTATAATCCAACCCTAGCTTTGCTCAAAGCTGTTTGATACAGCGCGCATATGCTTAAAGGAAGCCATATTTGATATGGGTATGAATTACAAGAGCAAAGCCTTTGTGGGCACATTTGCATGCCCCTGCCAAGGTTCCCAGAAGGCAGTGTAATAACTGTATTTCTTGGAATTCTGTGCATGAAACAAGTTTTTTAAATTGTTTTAGACATTCAAATGTAAACACAAATGTACTGTTTATTTACTGTATTTTCTATATATACATGCTTTGTTTATAGATTTATTTTAGTTCAGCTTATCTTTTTATTTACTCTGTGCTGCTTGATTCACAGTATGACATATTTTTATACTCTTCATTCACTTTAATGAGTTTACAGTTTAAACTGGATCCAATTTTCCATTTCATCATCACAGTTATTCTTGTTAAAAAGATCATTGACTTTCTTGTGCTTGCTTAATTGTTAGATACTGCCTTACCATTCCTCTTGAACGTAAGTATACGGCTAGTTGCTTTTAGATTGAAAGCTCTTGTGGCCAGGTCCTTCGTTATTCTTTGTGTATTGTTTGAAGAGTGGTAGAAAACACCATTGTGTAACTTTGTAGCAACTTGTTATCTCTTACCTGGAATGTCACAGAACACTGATAATTACAAGCTTTTCTACTCCATGCAGTCAAGCATGCAGTGTTGGAATGACCTATGAAATCTGAATATCCTTCCTTAGTGGAAAGCTCCAAAAGAATCTAACAATGTGTATGGGAATTTACAGCTGCTGTATGTGTGCTCTTTTGCATGAAAATCTGTCTTTAAGAAAAGGTCAATTAACCAATAATTCTCAACTTGTGTATTGAAAACATGATTGTGTTGCAACATGTAACTGGGTACATCATTGCGAATCAAAAAGGTAGTGATGAGTGAGAGAGTCTACAAGAAGCATCTAATCAGGGAAAGGGGTTATGATCTAAGAAGGAATGCGGTCTTGATAAATGCACTTGTATATGTTGATACTGTACACAGAATATGTTTACAGTTACCTACTTATAAACTTCTTTGCAATATGTAAAATGAGCACAGTATTAAGTCTGGACTACTGTTGTCTAACTATTACTACTGTCTGTCATGGCATCATTATTAGTGGCATTATTATTTTACAGAGTAGGATTGGGGAATTTCAGGTCCAGGGTAGATGTATCCTTTGCCAGAATCTGTGTGGAAGAGTTCATGTGCAAATGTATGTCCAAGATACAGCCATCACTGTCTCTGGTACTCCATAATGTCAGGAAGTATGGGTGTAGGAGCCAAAGAAACCCTGGGGGGTAGAGCATATAATATAAAAATGCCACACTACTGATTCTCTACACATAAACACACACATTGAAAAATCTGGGGGGTAGAGCATAAAATATAGAAATGCCACACTACTGATTCTCTACACATAAACAAAAACAAAAAACATTGACAAATCTGGGGGAGATTTGCCCCCCTCGTCCCATCCTGTTCCTACACCCATGTCAGGAAGCTTTGCAAACAAGCCTGTTAGTCAATCAGCTCCTTACAAGGAGCCATATATAGAAAAAGGCACAGGAAGAATATTATATTGTAAAGTTCTTGGGACGAATTCAACTGAAAAGTAAAAGTTATATTGATACTAGAAAAAAAGGAATAGAGTGGGTACAGAGTGGGTACAGAGTGGGTACAGAGTGGGTACAGAGTGGGTACAGAGTGGGTACAGAGTGGGAAAAGAGTGGGAAAAGAGTGGATATAGAGAGGGAATAGGTAATAGAGAGGGAATAGAGAGGGAAAAGAGAGGATATAGAGGGGGTATAGAGAGGGAATAGAGAGGGAAAAGAGAGGATATAGAGAGGGTATAGAGGGGGTATAGAGGGGGTATAGAGGGGGTATAGAGGGGGTATAGAGAGGGAAAAGAGAGGGAAAAGAGAGGATATAGAGAGGGAATAGGAAATATAGAGGGAATAGAGAGGGAAAAGAGAGGATATAGAGGGGGTATAGAGAGGGAAAAGAGAGGGGAAAAGAGAGGATATAGACTGGGTATAGAGAGGGAAAAGAGAGGGAAAAGAGAGGATATAGAGAGGGAATAGAGAGGGTATATAGAGGGTATATAGAGGATATAGAGAGGGAAAAGAGAGGGTATAGAGAGGGAAAAGAGGGAGAATAGAGAGGAAATAGAGAGGGAAAAGAGAGGGAATAGAGAGGGTATGGAAAGGGAATAGAGAGGGAATAGAGGGGGTATAGAGAGGGAAAAGAGAAGTATAGAAAGGGTATAGAGAGGGTATAGAAAGACTGATTTAAAATCATAAGCAATTCAACAAGGACAAACAAACTAACATACTAATAAGTGTGTTAAATTATTTCGATTTAATGCATAAAAAGGTATTATGTATCAAGTTTTGTGCGATAGCAGATGAACCATTTCTGTGAAAAATTATTATTTGATCGTTTGTACCATTTTGCTTCAACTGTAAATACCATTTGTAGTGTAACAATGAAAACAACATGCACCAAGAATACAGAGCACTGTAGGGAACACAAACTACTCTTGAATAGAGCTGGCATACGTGACATGAAATAATTAGAGTCGGATTGTTCTGCACCACTGAAAAAGCAAGTTTAGGTTATTTAATAATACATCCAAAAGTAAGAAATGCCATTGGCTAGAGTTTTACCAGGTGCTCAAAACATGCAGGATTAATAGAAACATAAATAAAAGTATGTTTCATAAACTAAAATGAATAAATAGAAGCCCATTAGTAAAGCATAATGAAAAGACCATTTTGCTAATTAGATTTAAAATAGAGCGTTTGAAAATGTGTACTAGACTCTGTTTATTTCTTTCTTTAAATAAATGTCCTAATGATGTATGTGTTTAATTGTGTATAATTACCTTGGCATCTAGTTTATATTAGGAAATAAACACTAACAGCTATATTACTTCAAATAATGATCATTAATAGCTACTCATTAGTTTTGTCAGTCACCAAAATATGTCTATCATCGCATAAACGTATATATACAGTATATCTGCATGAGTTGAGCTTGTGAGCCTTAACTTATATTGATTATTAAGTTATGCTTTTCAACCAGTGATCATTAATACAGCTCCATAAGTCATGTCTGTCGTACAATGAGCACTAATACAGCTGCCTGGGTTGTGGCTGAAAGCCACTGACCATTAATACAGTTTAATATGTAGTATATGTCTGCATGACAGTTGTGTAATGCTCACTGGCTGACAAGCAAATTGCATACAGCTGTATGTATACTCATTATATGGCACACTCAACTCATACATTTGTGTTAATCTCATGTTTTTGGGCATCACTACAGTTGCATGAGATTTGCTTGTCAGCCAGTGTCACTCATACAGTTGTGTTAGTGCTGACTGATGGAAAACAAAGCAAAACAGACATGGCTCCTACAGTTCTACTAATGGTCACTGGCCCAATGAGCATTAGTAGGACTGTATGAGCCATGTCTGTCTTGCTTTGTTTTCCATCAGTCAGCACTAACACAACTGTATGAGTTGTGCCTGTCAGACTAGTACAGCTGTCTGAGCTGTCTGCAGACATACCTTTTTGGCAGGTTTCAATTACTATTAAACATATTAAAGCATGTTGCATAAAAAAATAAAGAAAAGCTGTATAACTGTTTGGCTTTCACATACATAAGTTCAAATCAGTGACCTAATAGAACATGAATTCCTGCTTTATAAAAGGTGTAAGACACATAAATGTATAATACTAACTGTAATTTCCTCAGAGTATAAATGATCACAAATGAATTACTTTGTGCAAAGCATCACTTTGCTTGTGAAAGAGTGGACTTCATTCACAGACCATGATGGAAGCCCCATGCCCATATGAGCTGATATCCTAAGGCCCAGACCCAGCTCATTTCCTCAGCACAGTGCTGTACTTGGCAGCGGTTTGGAAAGTTTATTAGAAGCAATGAGACGCTGCAAACCTATCCAAGGTGGCCTCTTTCCTCGTATTCTCAGGCAAAGCATTTCAGCCTATAGAATCAGGAAATACTTAGCATAGCACACGTCTTTTCATAAAGTAAAAAAAGAAAACATAGGAAAAATACCCAGGAGCATTAAATATGCCCAAGAGATATATATGTAAAAAAAAGATAGGAAAAGGCTTAAATGCTAGAAACTAAAAAATATTTAAAGGATATCTGTAGTTCCATATATAAAATATTTTTTTTTGAACACTTGAAAATGTGCAAGAATTTTTTAGAATATAAAGAATGAATGATGTATTTATCTTTTATATGCACTTATTATACAGTGGAATCTACCATTTTGATTTCTGCTGATCTCCTTCATAAGGTGTGAGGAGACTTTAAATGTAGTAGATGCTGTCTGCATAGTGGGAATGTGCCAGTTAAAAATGGCAGTGCTTTTAGCAGGACTAAAGAAAATCCTATTAATTTACACATTGAAGAAGCCGAAAGATTCAGCTTTGAAAAGAAAGCAGAATTATACCATAAAGTGATGGTGCGTTTCTGCCTAGGCTTTCAAAGCCAAGGCCTAAGGCAGTACATTTTCAGGGGGCAGCAGCCTGTCTCATATTGTTGATATAGAAATATGGAGATTTGTGTTCGTATATTTATACAGTGATAATGCTATCTAAAGGTCCACCTATATTTGTGGTAATCTTAAAAGCACCCCTTAAACACAGACCACTCAGGAGATCTTTCTCTGCTTATGTTTCTCTTGTGCCTCCTGTTACAAAGGAATACATGAAAAAAAAGGATCCATATGTCCCTGTGTTATCAATAAACACAATCTTAAAATAAGTTAAGGACAAGAAATAAAGGGGGTCATTGTTGTTGTTCAGTTGTTCAGTCCTGTCTGACTCTCCATGACCATGTAGACTACAGCATGCCAGGCACATCTATGATTATGTCTCTGGTCATGCTCATCTATAAGGTTTTCTAGGCAAAGATACTGGAGTGGGTTGTATGTTCTTTTGTTTGACCTCTCTGTTATGACCATGGCCGGATTACCCATCAGGCCAACTAGGCAGCCGCCCAGGGGAGCTTCCCTGTGAGGGGCACCACTTTTTAAAAAAAATGGATCCTGGCTTAAAAAAATGAAATGCTGCAGTTCATAGACTGACTACTTGGAGGTAACCACCTAGAACAAGAGAGATACAACAGGAAAATGAACTTACGTGCACAGAAAAGATAAAAATGGGTCAGTGCATACCTTGCATACTCACTCATGGGGGCTCCTCCACTTCACTGCCTAGGGGCTCCAAAAAGGTAGATCCAGCCCTGGCTATGACCTGCCCATCTTGGGATTCCCAACACAGTTTAGCTCATAGCTTCATAGAGGTACATAAGCCTCTTCACCACAACAAGGTTGTGATCCAGAAGGGGAAAGGGGGCATGGAGGCACACAAACCTGAGGATGGTATAAAACCTAGCTCCCATGTAGTAAAGCTTAATTAAATATAACAGTTAACATTTTAACATTCTTAAGATTTGTTTTCTAAAACATTATAATAGAACGGTTTCCTTAATAAATACATTTGTGATACAGTATGTCTTAATATTCCTTATGTCTTTCAGTGTGTTCAGCAAAGCAAGTCTGGTTTTAATACAAATCCCCTGGGACTTAGATAAAGAATAACAGTGTGAGTTGCTGGAGAGGAAGCCTTCATGCCTATGATTTCAGCTGCATTTTCTTATCTGCAAGGGATTACACTTCTGCACTGAAACTAACCCCCTACATGAAGCTGGAGATAGCTTTGTTTTCTTACGGCCACTGCACACCATGACTGGAGGAGCCTTTTCGCCTTGCATAACCTTTATGTTTTTACAAAGCATTTTTTTGTAGTTAAAAGCTTTTATTTGTCCCAGAGAACTGTTTTAAAACCCAATATAATTTAACTTGTGTCTGGTTCACATCAACGTTACACAGTAGGGAAACTTCTGCTGCTGCTGCAAATCTCAAGTGCCAAGGTCATTAATAATCTATCAGGATCCACAAGTCACTACCAACAGATCACTGCCAAGGTCTCTGATTGTATCACAGACACAAGCTTATGTTTATTACTAGAGAGTGAGAAGTAACCATGTTACCTAGATTAGAAGTAACTACACCATGTTGCAAGTTTAAAGATACATTTAGCTATAATATAATAATATATACATACTACAGATCTCCCCATCTGGCTCACTACCTGGTCATGGTGAAGGGGCTTGTGTCCTTCAATACAATATAGGGTCACCCAAGATGGACAGGTCATAGCAGAGAGGTCAGGCAAATCTCAGTACTCTGGAGAAGGAACTAGCAACCCACTCCAGTATCTTTGCCAAAAAAAGAAAAACCTTTACGGATAAGCACAACCAGGACATAATGATAGATGTGCCTGGTGTGCTGTAGTCCATAGGGTCACGGAGGGTCAGACATGACTGAACAACTTAACAACAACAACACCTAAACAACTAAAATATTACTTTTGTATTTGATCAAAAAATCTAATTAATGCATTATTCTTTAGTATCTATTTATCAAAGGAATAATTTTGTTCACATTTATTTATAGGCACCATAGAATAGCATAGATATTCAAGTAATGAATTCAATTTATACATTCCATCTTTTAACTTCCTTTGTAATATTACTTATCCATACCTAGAATTTCCCAAAAGAAACAAAGAGAATTGCTACTTATTTTAATCTAAATGCGAAGAACTGGATACGGAGAATGAATCTCAGGGAGGTGAAAATAGTGTTTATTCTGTAACAATAGCAGACACAAGTCATAAAGGAATTCTTGTAACTGCTAGTATGAGAAATATTAATAGTGTTTATGCAAATCTTGCAGTGTACTAAAAATATATTGATAAATAGATAGATAGATAGATAGAGATAGATAGATAGGAGCCTTTTTATATTGTAACAAGTTAAAGTAACTGAAACAATAAAAAAACATACAAAGAGAATCTAGAGAAATGTAATTCAATAAATTCATATTTGTTTTTTTAAAGCTACATAGTATAACCATAACTATTGTATGCATGACAACCTTGCACTGCTAGTATATGAAACACAAACCTTACCTCTTGTTAGAGCTCAGTGACTGACACTTCTGCAGGTCTCAGTCTCTCCAGCAGTTCTGACAAGCTGTCTCCAAGGGTCCTGAGGAGCACAAGCTGCTAGTGATGTGTTGAAGGGTTACAACCTCAGCAGTGTGAGATTGTTTTCTATCCAATAGTCCTTCTATACTGTCTGCTGTTTGAATGAGCACTAGTAGTGATGTCAAACTGAAATGTGATGCCTCACAGACCCATCCCCCCTATCCACAGACCACTCAGGAGATCTTTCTCTGCTTATGTTTCTCTTGTGCCTCCTGTTACAAAGGAATACATGTAAAACCAAGGATCCATATGCCCCCGTGTTATCAATACGCACAATACTGTGACCGATCAGGTCTCTAACCTCTATGGAGCATATAACAAACCACTAAAGAGAAGAGAGCACAGAGCCGCACATGGGGAAGTATATCCAAATAATGTATTATACACTTACAAGACTGTATTGGAGCTTGCATCTGTGATACTTGAGTTTATAATCAGATGTACATAGAGTTTGTTTCCAAAGCACCTTCCAAGATTGAAAACTCACAAACTTACCATCTAAGGGAATATATTCACATCAAATAGGTATATTGACTAAGATGAGAAATTTCTTACTAGCAAGATGATTCCTTATAAGTTCATATATATTTTTTTTTTTCAAGTTGGAGTAATTTTTGAATAGAATAATATGTATCCAATTAGTGAGAAAACTTGCAAGCACATATCTGATATTATTATTTAAGACAACGTTCATACAAACTTTGATTTCAAAGTCACTAGTAACAGGTCTCATTGGTTTACATTGCATAGATAAGATAGATATATAGATAGATAGATAGCTGGACAGACAGACAGACAGACAGATAGATAGACAGTCAGACAGACAGACAGATAGATAGATAGACAGACAGATAATGTACACCTACAACTAAATAAGGGGTATAACACCTAATTCTAGCACAAAATGTGAAAGATACAATATTTAAACTGCAATCTAGGAATTCACCCTTTAGTGGTCTTAGAAATGCCTCTCTAAAAAATAGCTAGCTAGAGTTGATAGGAAAAGATAACTTTTATTAAAATTTTACTGAGCATTTAAACAATTAAATACTATAAAAGCAACATAATAAATGGCTACAATTCCTGCTTATGGCCATGAAAAGCCACATTGCAAAAAATGGATGATGCCACAACTTCACCTCCAAGAAATAATACAGAAACGTTTACTGTTGTATGGATCAACTCCCCGTACTTAATCACAATCATATAAAAATTACAAATATCACAAAACACAAAAATAATAATATTAAAACAGGCTGAACTGAGAACCTCGCGGAGTGGAAAGTGGAAGCTGAACAGGTATGGATTCAATGACAACTTTATTGACAAAATTATAATTTGGAGTTCAAACCCATTAGGGTTAAAGGAAAGAAACAACATTAACTAAGACTGACTCAAGTGTAACGACCCCCCTCCCCCCTCACCTGAATGTTAGGGTTAGTTCAGTTTAACTTAATATGTTTTAGGTCCATTTAGTTAATATGTTTTCCTGAATCTACAGCTACAGTTTAACGGAGAAAATAAAAAGGAAAAAAATGCAGGAAGGTCGCAGTTAAACAAAAGAATTACAACATTTTTTTTTTATACAAACACTTTCAGATTTTATTTAATGCAGGTTATGACATGTTTGTTTAAATTTAAGTATTAAAAATGTTATGACATATAACTGTGAAAAAGAAATATTAATGATTAAAAAAAATAAATACTATTTTTCAATCATTCTTGGGATATATAAGCTTTACACCACTCAACCCACTCAATTAAGTATTGTAGCTGGAGTGGAGGCACCCAGGGGAGGGCTATCTAAATTAGCATACATTAACTGCAGTATGATAGTGGGTGGTGATTAAAAAGAGTATGGGAGTATATGGCTAACAGCTCAGATTAAAGGCATATCAAAGTGAGCTGGATTATGAGTGCATCTGATAGAGGAGAATTAGTAGTGAATGTAAACTTTTTTTGCATGAAAAAGTCTCAAAATAAAAATGTAAACATTTACATTGAAGTTAGCAGCATCTCTTGTAATTTCTGACAGTTGCAAATTAGGGTTAACACCCCCCAAACCCAGGCTAAATTAGCATCAAATTTAAAATGATTTGTTTTGGCCAGTCAGGTTAGCTGAAACATTTGATATAAACTCTGGGGTTCTTGTTTGTGCTGTAAAGCAGCCTGCGATATGTAGTGTATCACTGATATGTGCTATGTATTGCTGCTGACATACAGACAGGAAGCTGCAAGAAGATTGGCTAAGCAAGCATCAGCAGGTAAATAGTGGGTTAATATTGCTCCCTTGATTCTGCATGCTGATTGGGGGGGGCGGGATCACATGCCTGTGTAGACACCCCCTGTAGTTTCCAACATAATCATTAGAGGGATTTTTAGATATTAATAAAAAATGAAATGTTTTATGAGATGTGCTGCATACATATAGGCTGCTTTTTGCCTAAGTATTGCAGAAATGTATTAATCCATGAAACTTGGATATGTCACAAAGACGTAGACATCTTTATCTAAAGATCTCACAATACAAGATGGATAAAGTACAAAAAGTGAAATTAAACTCATGTTACGTGTCTACTGCTATCCAGCAAGTCTTACTAGGGACAACAAAATGATCTCTCAAACACGGCCTCACTTTTAGATTTCAACCACATTATACACTGATACTTTTTGTCAAATATACCTAAGGCCAGATTCCTAAGTAAAGTATTGCTCCGTCACCTTCCCATTTTCCCATTTTTCCATGCTTCCTTCTCAGTGCAGATTTACAGTCCCCTCACTGTATAGCTCAGTAATTCACACAACTTGTCATAGTACGAGTGGTATAGAAAATACAGATGTGCCAGGAGCTGCTCACCATAAAGCAGCTATGCAGTAGAGGAGGTTCAGCGCAATGC
This sequence comes from Discoglossus pictus, assembly GCA_027410445.1. Classification (NCBI taxonomy): domain Eukaryota; kingdom Metazoa; phylum Chordata; class Amphibia; order Anura; family Alytidae; genus Discoglossus; species Discoglossus pictus. The sequence continues at coordinate 81,783,553 of CM050171.1, read as the reverse complement.
AGACATAATAAACAGTAGGAAGGAAAATATACAGTCTAAGTATGACCATATACTAGTTTTTTTATCTGTACTCTCCTGAGTGTGCCACAGTATGAAATACCGTATGAAAAACTTGTTAAAGGGGAAGTAAAATAAATTACAATTATTTATCAACATAAGGAATTGCAATAAATATTCAATATGAAGTTGCATTGTATTGATTACATGTGTTAAAGTGTATAACATGTATTTTAATGGAGGACTTAAATCTATTACTATATTTGTTTATTTATATACAATCATATTTTGCAATGTGCAGATGTTGCATTATAAGCTTTTTGATTTGTCACATGGGAGGGTGATACTATTGTAAGATACACTTCCATTTAATCCTATTGTAAGTTCTATATAATTGTAGCAGCCATTTCAATAGACAAGGAGCCTCATTGAATTAGAAACCCGCATCTCGCAGTATACAGGCTATGGGCCTCATTCAATTGTGATTTGGCCAATTGAATAGGGCTCTATATAAGAACAAAGCATATTTATTTTCAGAAGTTTTTAGTTAGTAAAGACCTTGCTTTTGGATAGAAGTTCACTAACTAAATCTTCTATAAAAAATATGCTGTGTGCTTAAATAGAGCCCTATTCAATTGGCCAAATCACAATTGAATGAGGACCTGCATTTCTGTGGGCTTGCTGCGGGCTCGCACTCTGCTACAATTACTGTGCTATTCAATTGAACAAGCCTGCAAAACCGTAAACAATGCACTCGTACGTAGCAGTTCAGGGAGGGAACATGATCAATTAAGCAAGGCCGTAACTACCCATTCCGAAACAGCCAATAGAAAATGAGACCGCCATCATAATAATTACGGCAGTATAAGATAGAGGTTACATGTCAATGAATTAGCATTTAGTGGTCCGATATGCGACCCGACTCGCAAAATACAAAATAATAAAAATGAATGCCGATACTGTTCTAGTCCATATGGGTGGCCTGATATGTATTAACTCATTGATTCCCGAGATTGATATAACCCTAATTGAAACATAAAAATAAATATTTTTGATTCACGATTTCCGAGCTTGAGACTGTTGTGCAATTAATTCTAATGTCTGTCATCGCTTTCCCCATCACTTATAGTGCATTATTGTTTTTTTATTTGCTTTTACAGTGCTACAGACATGTCTTTAACCCCCTTGCGAGTCCTCTCTAGTACTCATATGTTTATTTCCTACATTTTACATTTACGGGTGTGAAAATATTTGTGAGCTTGGGGAATTGTAGCAACTGAATAGCGATTTGCGATTTTAGCGATCGTAACCGGTTTTAACAACAGCAAGGAGTTCAAGCCCATAACACGTAGACCGTTTGCGGCTCGCCAATTGAATAGCAAAATAACTTCCAGGCTCCATTACGGGCTAAAGTCATTTACAACTGCTCAAAAGAATGAGGTCCATTGTTTTTTTTAAGGAAAAAACAATGACCGTCCTCAGTAAAGCAAACTTAATTATATATGTTAAAATCTGTTTTTATTTTATTTTACTTTCTAAAGCATTGAACCAAAATCAAGTTAAGGTTTTCAAAAGGCATGGTATAAATAAAAGACTTTGGTGGTTCTATTTGGTCTTTATAACATACTAGCGAATTGCCCGTCAAAAAATGACGGCAATGAAATTGTAAGGTAGCTAATGCTGTTTGGTGTGTAATAATGAAATATATAATACATTAATAAATAAATATACTTTACCTATTATGAAGCATTGTGTTGAAGAGATCTGTTTTGAGGTTGCTGCAGCATTAGTGGTGTGGAGCTGCTGTGTAAGCGTGCTGAATGTGTGCAGTGTAATAGTGTGCGTGCGCGAGACCAAACCGTTAGCATAGTGGTGTACCTCCGCATTGGCGTAAAATGGCGGGTTATCTGTGGTATGCGTCTTTGCGGATTATCCGTCGGTGCTTCGTGGTGTTTTGCGAGTTTCGTGTGGTGTTTTGCGAGTGTGTTGTGGTGTTTTACGTGTGGAGAGTGCTGTAGCCTCGTTTTCGTTTTGTCCGTCGGCCATTTTTTCTCTCGCTTAGCGATTTTATTAGTGTCTAAAGTGTTTTATTTGTATTTAAATGAAGGTGTAACTTGTTTTTTTGAGGTGCTGGATATCAAGACCCACTCTCTGGCTGGGGTCTGTTGATCGGATTTGGGTGACTCTGGACTTTTGGATTACAGGAACATCATGTCTAAGCCCTTGGGTTAGACTGAGCAATATTGACAGTAAGTCTGATGAATCTTACTGCAAGCATATGTCCCCGGGTAAATAATACATCTACACACCACGTCTTGATGAAAATTATGAACCACGTTTTATTTTGGAAAAACATATTTAAAACATTTCACACACACACAGTGGAGGGAGTGGCTACTCTTAGTCAAACCCTCATTCCCCTCTGGCCATTCTCACAGAAGTAATTTGTGGGAACTTATTAGTCTCCTCCCCAGGGCCTCCCCCAGGCGTGGCTACTAGTTCATTTTTGGTCTGGGTCTCAGACTGGAAACATCCTGTTATTAGCTCTTGGACTATGCCCCTGGGCTTGTGGTTGGGAAACCCCATACTATACCATTGTCCTGCGGTGCCTGGCAGTCTGGCCAATCTCTTTGTTTAAGTTATCTCCTTTGTTTACACTAAGGACCATATGGCCAACTCCTGACTGAGAGTTTGTACAATGGGGGAGGGTTGACTAATTAAAACATAGCTATAACTCCACAATACAATATACAATATAATACTAACATTTTATCACCCATAACACAATATACAGATGGCGGCGATTGGTATATACCAGTGCCTCCTGGTAGGCACAACTAGTGGCCAACTTGAGTTATGACAACTGCCCCCCCAAGTGTAGCCTGAGAACATCAAGGGTCCATGATTTTCTCAGCTACGCTGATACTCATAGCTCCAGTTGGCGTGATAATCCATCTGCATTTTGATGGAGTTTACCCCTACGATGCTGTATTTGAAAATTGAATGTCTGTAGTGCCAGGCTCCATCTTAGCAAACGTCCATTTTCTCCGGCTACCTTAGACAGCCAGCACAAGGGGTTATGGTCGGTGGTCACAGTGAATGGTCGTCCATATAAATAATGTTGAAGTTTGCGCAAAGCCCAAACTACGGCCAAACATTCCTTCTCCACAGTAGCATAGGCCGTTTCACACTGCAACAATTTCCTGCTCAAATACGCAACAGGATGCTCCACTCCTTGATCATCTGTCTGGCTTAGCACAGCCCCTATGCCATACATGGAGGCATCTGTCTGGACCACAAAGGGTCGGTTATAGTCCGGGGCAGCCAATACTGGGGAACAAGTCAGAGCTTCCTTGAGGTTCTGGAAGGCAGTTTGACACGCAGGAGTCCATGTCACTTCCCTGGGCAATTTCTTTTTGGTCAAATCGGTCAGTGGCTTGGCTGTAGTGCTGAAATCAGGAATGAACTTGCGGTAATACCCAGTGATGCCCAAGAAAGCTAGTACCTGCTTTTTAGTCTTAGGGATAGGCCAAGCTGCAATACCCTCTACTTTGGCTGGTTCTGGCCTTAACTTCCCACTACCTACCCAGTGACCCAAGTACTGCACCTCTGCCTTTGCCCACTGGCACTTATCTGGTCTTATGGTCAACTTGGCTTGCTTAATGGCCTGCATAATTCTAGCAATATGTTCTATATGCTCCTCCCAGGTCTGACTAAAGATGGCTATATCGTCCAAGTAAGCCTGAGCATACTCCTGGTGCCCATGTAACAATTTGTCTACTAGTCGCTGGAAGGTAGAAGGGGCATTTTTCATCCCAAAAGGCATTACCTTAAATTGGTATAGTCCAAAGGGGGTGACAAATGCGGACTTCTCCCTAGCTGACTCTTCCAAAGGGATCTGCCAATATCCCTTGGAGAGATCCAGCGTGGTTAAATACTTGGCAGTACCTAATCGGTCCAACAACTCGTCCATGCGTGGAACAGGGTAGGCATCCGTTTTTGTTTTATCATTCAGCCTACGATAATCCACGCAGAAGCGAGTTGTGCCATCTTTTTTGGGTACCAATACGACAGGAGATGCCCATGGACTACTGGATTCTTCAATAACCCCTAATTGTAACATCTTGCGTAATTCTGCTTGTATGCTTGCCCTAACAGCTTCAGGGACTCGGTATGAGTGTTGTTTTAATGGGGCACATTCCCCTGTCACCACTACATGAGCTGCTAGGGGGGTACACCCAGGGTCAGTAGTAAATAAGGGTTTGAAGGGTTTTAGTTTGCCTAAAAGCTGCTCCTGCTGCTCTGTGCTTAGGTTTTTGGCCTGGTGAAGGCCATCTTCTAGCGTTTTCTGCTCTGCCTTTTGCAACATGTCTGGTATCTGCCCTTCCTCTGGGTCATCCTCTGTGGCCCTGCAAATGGCTAACATATGAGCTGCTCGCTTTACATATGCTTTTAAGCGATTAATGTGGGCCACCCTGGTAACCACTCTCTCTGGATCTACCATAACCACATATGACTTGTTGCCCAGTTTTTTGCTAATTGTATAAGGTCCCTTCCACAAAAACTGTAACTTATCCTGGGGCTGAGGTTCCAACATGAGCACCTCCATCCCTTCCTCCAGTTCCCTGTCACTGGTTCCTGCCTTGTAGTATCTCCTATCTCTCTCTTGCGCTTTACGCATATTGCTCCTCACAATTCCAGCCAACCTAGCCATATTTTCCCTGAAAGCTAATACATAGGTAGCCACTGGTACAGGGTGGTGACTATACTCCCCTCCCCACGTCTCCCTGATCACGCTCAAGGGTCCTCTCACCGGCCTACCATATAGAAGTTCAAAAGGGGAATACCCTGTAGATTCCTGAGGTACCTCTCGGTAGGCAAAGAGCAGACAAGGCAACAATCGTTCCCAGTCTGGCTCCTGATCAGTAAAAGTACGGATCATGTGTTTGAGTGTCCCATTGAAGCGCTCACAGAGGCCATTGGTTTGGGGATGGTAGGGGGAAGCTGTAATGTGTCTTATGCCACACATGGACCATAACTGTTCGGTCACTTTGGCCATAAATTGGGGCCCTCGGTCAGACAAAATTTCCTGAGGAAACCCTGTCCTTGTAAAGATAGTCATTAATGCCCCTGCCACCTTAGGAGCTGAGATACTGGATAAAACCACTGCCTCAGGATACCTGGTGGCATAATCTACCATGGTGAGAATAAATTTCTTGCCGGTCTTGCTAACCCTAGCTAGTGGCCCAACAATGTCTATGGCTACCCTTTGAAATGGTATCTCCATCACAGGGAGTGACTGTAGGGGAGCTCTGCTATTTTTTTAAACGGCTGGGTCCTTTGGCACGCATCACAGGATCTACAGTACTCTTTTACATCCTGATTTAATCCTGGCCAAAAAAATACCTCTACTACCCTACACAGAGTTTTCTTCTGCCCCAAATGCCCTCCCAGAGGAATCTCATGGGCTATCTGTAATACCTTGCCTCTATACTGTTGTGGGACCACTAACTGCTTTCGTGGTTCCCTTTCTACCTCATCCTTCCCAGGCACCTTGATTCTGTACAACAACCCCTGTTCCCATACAAAACTATCTAGATCATCTACTGATTTGCCCTGGGCGGCCCTGTCCCTTACCCCTGCTAAAGTTTCATCTTCCTGCAATGCTATTCTAAGTTCTTCCCCCTTTGCCCAGCCTAAGGTCAATGTCGTAGCCAGCAAGTCACTTACCCTGGGTTCTGGGTATTCCGTCTGGTCCTGGTTCATCCTGCATCCATTGGCTCTGGTTTGAGCTCTTGTTAAGGGCTGTACATACTGGCTCACCATGTGACCCAAATCGTTCCCTAGCAGAACATCCGCAGGCAGGTTATCCATAGCTCCTACCTCTGTAGATTTACTTCCAGTGCCCCAGTCCAATTGAATGCGAGCCATGGGAATGGGAAATTGTTTTCCCCCAGCAACCATAACACACATTTGCCTCTGTATGCAGTCTGAGGTGCGCACCCACTTAGGTAGAACTACAGTGACTGCGGATCCTGAGTCACGGTAACCCACAGCCCTGTGACCCCGCACCCAGACTGGTTGTCTGTGCTGTTCCCCGTAGTCCTTCTGTGCTCTCCTCACCGTGTGGATCCCATGGCACCATCCCTCTGCTTCTGGCTCCCAGGGAGCTGCGTTGGGAGGTCCTGCTCCAGCATCCCATTCCCCCAGGTAATTCACTGCAGGCTGTCCTCTCTGATGCCTCTGAAGCTGAGGACAATCTCTTGCTATGTGGCCCTGCTGGTTGCACTTGAAGCACTCTCTATTGGGAAATCTGGGCTCTGGGTGTGCTCTGGGAACAGGTCCTGACTTGATACCCCGCTGTCCATATGCGTTCTGGGGCTGCGCCCAGGGCACATGGCTAGGCGCATTGCGTGCAATAGGGGCCTGTCGTGTTGTCCCCAAGTCTCTTGAGCCCCGGTCTGTATGCCCATTAGAGTTGGTAATCTGGGGAACTCTCTTAGTTCTGGTACTAACAAAATGGTCGGCCAGGCTAGCTGCCTGGTCCCCATCTACTGGCTTCTGATCCTGCAGCCAATCCCTCAATTCTGGTGCGCAAAGTTGCAAAAATTGCTCCATTAGCACCACCTCCAAAATTTGTTCTGCTGTGGTGGCCCCTTGTGTAGACCACCACTGAGTGCAGGCACGCCTTAGTTTACACATTACCTCAACATGAGTGTCCTCTGGTCCCTTGGTAGTGCCTCTGAATCTGGCCAAAAAAGTTGCAGGGGTTACGGCATATCTGCCTAGTAACACTGTACATAAATGGTTGTAATCCATGGCTAGATGTGGAGGAAGGGCCCGACAGGCTGCGCTGGCCTTTCCAGTCAACTTAGTCAATAGTAACTTGGCCCATTCTTCAGGAGGTATGTCCTGTACCTTACATTGTTGCTCAAACTCTTGGATAAATCCGTCAATGCTGTCTTTATCATCCTGGAACTGTTTAAAATTCTGATATGCCAGTTTGACTCTTACTGGCATCTCTGCAGGGTTGACCCCAAGCCTTTGCTGAGCTTGGACACTCACCCCTGTACGTTCTTCCTGTATTTGCTGCTTTATTAGGTTCAGTCCTTTAATTGCCTCTTCCAGCGTTATCTCCCCGGGGCAAAACTCCCTGGCTTCACTGAACCTGCGTCTTGCCTCCTTTAGGATATCATCTGGCTGTCCTTCTTCCTGCTGAGATCTTGGGGTCCTTGGTAGTGTGCTTAGCCCCTCACCCAACTCCTCTTGTTCCAGCTGTTCTGCATAATACCTTCTCAAGGCTGCTATCACATCTGCTGGTTGGTCCCTTTTCTTCCGGGGAATTCCTTTTAGTTTCTGCGCCTTTCTCAGTTCTGCTGAGGACATGTCCTCATACTGCTGTTCCATCCTCAGTCCTTTCCTCTAGAGTCTCCAACCACTGCCACCAGTTATCAAGACCCACTCTCTGGCTGGGGTCTGTTGATCGGATTTGGGTGACTCTGGACTTTTGGATTACAGGAACATCATGTCTCAGCCCTTAGGTTAGACTGAGCAATATTGACAGTAAGTCTGATGAATCTTACTGCAAGCATATGTCCCCGGGTAAATAATACATCTACACACCACGTCTTGATGAAAATTATGAACCACGTTTTATTTTGGAAAAACATATTTAAAACATTTCACACACACACAGTGGACGGAGTGGCTACTCTTAGTCAAACCCTCATTCCCCTCTGGCCATTCTCACAGAAGTAATTTGTGGGAACTTATTAGTCTCCTCCCCAGGGCCTCCCCCAGGCGTGGCTACTAGTTCATTTTTGGTCTGGGTCTCAGACTGGAAACATCCTGTTATTAGCTCTTGGACTATGCCCCTGGGCTTGTGGTTGGGAAACCCCATACTATACCATTGTCCTGCGGTGCCTGGCAGTCTGGCCAATCTCTTTGTTTAAGTTATCTCCTTTGTTTACACTAAGGACCATATGGCCAACTCCTGACTGAGAGTTTGTACAATGGGGGAGGGTTGACTAATTAAAACATAGCTATAACTCCACAATACAATATACAATATAATACTAACATTTTATCACCCATAACACAATATACAGATGGCGGCGATTGGTATATACCAGTGCCTCCTGGTAGGCACAACTAGTGGCCAACTTGAGTTATGACACTGGATGGTTCCTCTTGCTGTAGGTAAGCTTTTTATGTGTGTGTTGTGTGTATTTATTGTATTTTAAATGTTTGTATGTCGGCGTGTTGCGTCAGATGTTTGCGAGGTCATAATGTCTGGTAAAGTGTCTCGTATGGTGTTTGCGTGTGTAGCCTCGTTTTGTTCGGCGGCCATTTTTTCTCTCGCTTAGCAAATTTTTTAGTGTCTAAACTCTTTTATTTTGAGTTAAATGAAGGTGTAAGTTGCATTTTGAGGTCCTGGATGCTCCCTCTTGCTGTAGGTAAGGTTTTTATGTATGTGCTGTGTGTATGTATTGTGTTTTGAATTTTGTAATGTTCGCGAGTTGCGTCCGAGTGTTGCGAGGTCGTAATGTGTCTTAACGTGTGTCGTATGTTGTTTGCGTTGCTCGTAAAATTTAGCGAGTGTCGTAATTGGTGTGTCGTGTTGTTTGCGTTGCGACGTGAAGTTTGCGAGGGTCGCAGTTGCTGGCATGGAGCGCCGGCCAGCAACTGCGGCCCTCGCTTCGCGAGGTCCTCAGTTGCTGGCAAGGAGCGCCTTTGGCGCTCCATGCCAGCAACTGAGGCCCTCGCCCACTGCCTTCGCTTTGAGGGGGCCTTGGCTCGCTGCGCGAGCAGCGCCCCTCGCTACGCGAGGCCCGCAAGCGTTAGCAACAACTCGCATGCTCACAACTATATATGTGATAGGACGAGTATCTCACTCATTTACCACTGAGTGGAGATAAAAGAAGCAATAGGGTGAGGACATGTGGCCATAATGAATGGCCATTGTTGAAATCAAATTATTGTGGAAATAGAGCAGAGAAAAAAATAGCTGTAAAATTATGTCAGGTGTATGTATGATATAGGATTTGATTTTAATTTTGGAAAGATCTTCATACATGCACTTACGACAAGTATAGGTTTTAACAAATGTGTACAAGCAACCCAGGGGAGTAGGACGAAAATAATTCTGGGGGGATACAGCTCACTAGATACACAAAACACTTAATAGCTTCTATATGCATGCATACACACAATGAGAACCCCCCAGTTCCTACACCTATGAAGCAAGCTTTTTTGCCATATGAATTATAGTTACATGTTTTTCATCATCAGAAAGGATGAATGAGCCTATCACTGTGTAATTTATTTGCATTGTTTGGTAGAATTGTTCTGTAACTGCTAATGTTACACCAACCTCATTTCTGACATACAGTTTGGCCAAATTTATTGTAACACCGGTTCAAATTAGTCTAACTATAAAGCCCTCACCTCTAACTCCTGATAAAAAATATGTCCCATTATCTAATTACTGTACCACATTTTCACTTATTCCTGACTCATCTCTGTGCTCTGTTATTGTTCACCAAACACTCAAGTACAAGTGGCTTAAGGGTTAGGAAGGCTGTTTGATGTTCATATCATTTTGATAGAGATGTTTGAATAAGGACACTGCAGCCATTGTCAGCTTGTACTTGTATCCACTTTATGGACTTTCATAGTTAGTGGGTACATTACAGTACCTAACAGTGTAACAACCAGGAGTATTCCTAATGGTTTTCTTTCCATTACTGATAAGTGGTTCCTTTAGTCTTCTCACTATAGACCTTCAAACAACAATTTTATTGTTATTGTCAGAGATGCTTCTTTCTGACTTTACCTATACACTGTTTATTTAAGACATTTGTTGGTGGGATATTGAAAGTCGCTTAGCATAGTCCAAGGATACCTTTCTATAAAACCTGTTATATAAATGAGATGACTTTAAGGGTCCTAAATTTGAGTTTTGCAAGTGAAGGGCACTAAAAGCATTATTTACAATGGGAATATGTCCACAGAGATTAATATGTGCTTAGAAATATGTAATTCATATTCACTTGGTATTTGATTGGGTTATAACATCTTGTAAATGTAACTGAAAATAAAACATGAATCGTAAATGCACCACTACTGGGGAAGAGTAGAGAAGATGGTGTGCAGCTATTTGAGGTTCATTCACTGGTGAACTTGAATTAATAAAACATGCACACAAGAAAGCATATAACTTCAAAATAAAAAATCCCCCATAATTAAATGTAATACATTCTTTCTTAAAAGTAAGACATTTCTATCTGTCACAAGTCAAGCCGAAATAGTACTTTGACTAATATTGTAATTTTACATTAGTTACTTAGATTCCCATGGAGAAGCAAAATTATACTTTGTGATGTTCATGGAGATACTAACTTGGGCCCCCATTCAGTTGGCCGAATTGTAATTACTGGAGCCCGTAAAAGTTACTGATATTCAATTGGCTACATTTTGCTACTTACAATCAATTTGCGAGTTACAGTCTCAAAATCATGGTGGTTGTAAAAAACATAGCTGTTCTATGTCCTCCTTTGATGTTTCAAACCCGTAAATGTTAACAGTGCTAACCCATATTCAATTACAACAATTCAACAAGCCCGCAATTTCCTTTAAACCTGTAAATGGCAAATGTATCAAAAATCTCTACGAGTACTAGATAGGACCTTAACACCTGTTCGTAACACTGTAAAAGCAAACAAAATCACACTACTGTACTTTAAAATACTGGGAAAGCAATGAAATACATTAGAATTAATTGCACAATAGTTTCATGCTCCTGATCCCAGGAATCAAGGCGTTAATACATATCAGGCCACTCACATAGACTAGACCAGTGGATTTATTGTTTTTTAGTGATTTCTACATTTCTGGATTGCGAGTCCGATTGCAGATTGGACTTCCAAACACTAATTGATTGTAGTTTTAATTAATAATTAAAAAAAAAAATTTTGATTAATAATTAATTGACAACTAATTAATTAATATTTAATCCGCATATTGCATATCAGAGGAGATCTTAAAAGGTTGAACTTGATGGACTGAAAGTCTTTTTTCAACCTTAATTACTATGTAACTATGTAACTATGTAGTTTAAACTCCATGTTTTACTGACGTCATGATGACGGTCTCATTTACTATTGGCTCTGTCTAAATTGTAACTTACGGCTTGCTTAATTGATCATGGTCATGCCCTGAATTGCTACATACAGGTTCATGGTTTAGCCCTGTTATTGCGGGCTTGAGTCAATTTAATACAGCCAGAATTGTAACACATTTCGAAACCGCAGCCTGTATGAAGGTAATTACATGTTTGCAATTGAATGGGGGCCTTGGTCTTGTAATCTTTGTGGTGTCTCAATTTGTCACACCAATATGGCAGACATTGTGACCTCATTCACTAAATGCATGTAATAACAATATTTTACACAATGTCTTCCAGAATTATTTGAATCCTCCTGATTCTGTTTGTTTGGACACCTTGTGAAAGATCACTGGCTTAGTGACCTTGGCTACCATCTGGTTTACTGACTTTTACTTTTTATCTTCATCTGTGGATCTTCTCTACCTGCCAGAATATGACCAACCTTTCCTGCTACCAATCTTCAACCCAAGAATCATTTTGGTTATACCTACTGCCTCAATAAACTGAACAATTTCCAATAGTCTACATATTTTCTTCTGATATAGTTACTATGTAAATTTGCTATTACTAATATGTCAACATTGTACATCCATTTCATTCCTTGCCGACTCACAGAGTTCAAAACTCCAATTTCAATGTTTTTCTGTAATTACCAACCTATTTCTTGAATGTCATAAGTCAGAATATAAATCAATCTGTCACAAGTTTTCAGGATTTAGTCTGTTTGTTTTTTAACCAGACATAAGGGTGAGAAGTGAGATACAGAAAGGACTTTGTATAAACAGAGTTTACTGTCATATAGACATGATACATATTTTCACATTCTTTCCCAGGGTGAAGTACCCCAGGTAAAACAAAGGTTGTTAAAACTTATATGAGCGCATGTTGACAGAAATCTTAAGCGTCTTATGTTGGGATTTGGCTACTACCAACCTCCTACTGCAACCTTATTGATAAATAATTCTTATTTACAAGACTTTTGTCGTGTATGCAGTTAGATCTCTAGGAAATGTGAAACCAGGTTGTAACTAGCAAAATTTCAAACATGGCTCATTTTAAGCATATGCCTGCTGGATTACACATCTTTAAGCAAAGCCCAGGATAGATTATGCACAAGCGAGGAAACCTACAACTAAAAAACCACCATTCTAGCAGCTTTATGTGATTGCAGTAAGATGTGGATTGCTATCTGCTAATAATATAGTAATAAATATCCCTTTACCATGAAGGAGTATTGATTAGGTAGTCAGCCACACTGGAAAAGTAATCATACAGGTCAAGAACACTACCCTAGTGAAAAAAAACCTCATTATAATGGTATCAGTTACTTCAGCATGAATGGGTCCTACCTATACTATAGGCCTTCAAACAACAATGTGTGGCTTTCATGCTTCAATTACTTATTACACTGATTGGAACAACCACATTTTACATTGTTACATTGACCAAAAATATTTACTTTTAGTGGCCTATGACTCCAAGAATGCTCTAACAATAACATTATATTATATCACTCCATTTGGAAGACTTTTCCTTGTGATTATTTTGCTAAGCAATGTAAAATGCTTGGTCACCACCTCAAATCACTTGCAGCCTCATACTATTGCTATCGCAAATGGAGGTCACAAGCTACTTTGCTATTCAATTCCCTTCCGTTTGCGGCCTCTGATCAAGTTACTTGCTACAAGCTGCAATCCATTGCGATTTGTCAAATCGCAAGTTACTTCCCTCAAAGCCTTTGATCTTTCACATCCACAAGAGTTGCCGCTAAAATCACAAATCGCTATTCAATTGCTCCAATTTCCCCTTGCAAATCTCTCCGTCAAGCCCCCAAATTGCCAGAATCGGACCACAGGTTACTGGGACCAAGAGAGTCTTGCAAAGGGCTTACTTAAAAGACGGAGCACTTTAAATGCAAATATAAATTCAATCCAGCACTGTAAATGATGGGGAACACAATGGGTGACATTAGAATTAAAAGCACAACATTCTCATGCAAGCACATCACCAAAATAGAATACTTTATTTCAGGTTTAATTTCAGTCCAAAGTCCTACAGGCTTCAACCTCCAAGCCTCTAGGACTAACGAGGTATGGGCTTTAATTCTAATGTCACCCATTGTGTTCCCCATCATTTACAGTGCTGTATTGATTTTATATTTGCATTTAAAGTACTCCGATCTTACGGGCTTGAACCACGAGTTTCGGGCTTGTGTCTGCGATCATGTTCAAGCCCGCAAATGCTACTGCCGAGAGCATGGTTTACGAATCTTGCGACCTGAGCCTAACTTTCGGGTCCAGCCAATTGAATAGCATAGTAAAAGTAGACCTACTAGAGCCTGCAACTCAATCGCAGAAAACCGGCCCCGAATTGAATGAGGCTGTAGGTATCTATTATCAGAAATGAAGCATGAAAGCCACACATTAAATGTTTGTGTGGCTACAGCTGTTTCAGTGAAGAGCTGAACATTGTGCTTCCTTTTGCACCAATACATTTGCTCTCCTTGTCCTAGATGAATTACTGCCATAGAAGACAGCATCCTTTTGACTTTATTAATGGGTTTTAGATATAAAAAAAAAAATGTATTAATAGGTTCTTAAATCTTAAGATTAATATTTTTTAATTCTGATTACATTTTATCATGAGTCTTTGAGAGATCTATCGCTAATAGTGTTTTTAATAATAGACTGTAATAACTACATAAAAATTGGGAAGTTGTCTGAAATAATTGAATAATTAATAACAATATCATTGGAGGGAATTCCGAACTTCATATTATATATATATATATATATATATATATATATATTAGAAGAACAAGATTGGTCTCATTTATTTATGATATGGAGATAAAATGGTAATGTATGAATAATCTAGAAATGTACAAAGTTTAGATTAAATGCAGCAGATTATATGTAATCGAGGGTACCATTATGCGGTCCCTAAGCTTTGTCCCAAATAGCCACATTTTTTAATTTTGCACTAACATTATTTACTCTTTTATTTGCAATAAATTGGCCAACATAAATGTTTTTTTTAAGGATTTCCAATAAATTCCTTAAATAAAACTCTTGATCTTAAAAAATAATTTTTAATATCCTGATAATAGTCATTTCATTGATTTTTTTTTTTTTTAAATAACATGTTATTAAGATGTAATATATATTCTATTTTAAATATCAAGCTCTACAGAGGCACCTTTATTAGGTCCGGCTGCAGCATGTTTTTATACAGGGCAGGAAATATAAAGATTTTTTGTTTTTACATATAGTTTTTCAAGTTGATTGTGCAGTTGGTCATGGTTACTCAATCCATGGCATATTTCACCAGAAGTGGTGGCAATTTCATGATGCCATCCACAATGTTATTGGTCCGTGACTGGAGTTTATATAAGAGGCTTATGATTTGCCACATCATGATAGTCCTTGGTATTTGCCATAAGAGGTGTAGGAGCCAGAATGATTCGGGGGGGGGATACAGCTCATTGTATACACAGGCCATAAAATAGCCTATTTATACATACATACATACAAACATTGAAAAATCTGTGTGTGGGGGGGGGGGGAATTGTCCCTCCTATTGCCGCCAGTACCTACACCCATGTTTGTCATTAGAACCCCAAAAATCTCACTCAACAAAGCCAAAGCTTCTCTGTTACTGGAGCCAAACAAGTTCCAGTAAGTAATATCACATAAAAATATAAATACATTTCGATTAATTTTTGAATTTTGAAAAAGGCATACCTCTTCTCCCATGAGATCCTGTCAGGCATTTCAAACTGCTTGAACAAAAGCAATATACTGGGAAACGTTTGTCTACAAGTTCTCACTTGTTATGTCTACTGCAAGGTCAAGTTATAATAAGGAATTAAACCAATAATCCTAGCAAGGAAGAAGAGGATTTAGTAAATCTATCCACTGACACAAAGTAAAAATATAAGATATATAAAATAATTAGATTCTTACCAATACAAAAAGTATTCATTCAAAATTATCTGCTCAATAGGTTGTTTTTCTTCTAATATGCTGCAAAAGAAGGAATACAAATAATCAGTATGTAGTAAATGCATAAAATGATTGATCTCATGAAATGTAGGCTAGCATTCAGTATCCTCCTTTTGAAAAATCAGTACAAATTAGAGAATATTAGAGATAAATACTACATTTCATATAATTAGCAATACATGCAAGGAACTCTGGAAATTGTATTATGCAGATAAATATTTTAGATTTGAGTTTTATTTGTATTTATCTTAATCGACAGTGAAACAGATACATATACTTTATATTAAATGGTGATAAGATTTAGCACTTCTTATCCACGGAATATGTAGCAGTTTGATAAATGTTAGTCACTATTGTTCTAGTATCATTCCCCATTTGGTTCAGGAATTTTTACTGAGCAGCTTGTTTGTAAAAAAAATGCCTACAAAAACAAAATGGTTCCTGGCTTAAAAAAAGTAAAATGCTGCAGTTCATTGACTGGCTACTAAGCGTAACCACCTAGAACAAGAGAATTACAACAGGAAAAAGAACTTACACACATAGAAAAGGCAAAAATGGGTCTGTGCATACCTTGTATACTCACTTGCAGGGGCTCCTCCACTTCACTGCCTAGGGGCTCCAAAAAGGTGGATCCGGCCCTGTGTGTATCTCTAAAGCTTGGTTACCTAATTTGGTTACACTAATTGATCATATCTTTTGACAATGTCCCTATTTGGCCATTTGAAATTTTGTGAGGTATGGTATGTCACAGGACGCAGCAAGTCATTTAGCCAAATGCTTTACAGCTTGTGTATTTAGCTTCAACATCTGTATTAGCTATGCTAACATTGTGGATGTAACTGCCTGAAATTGTGTGCCTATATTTGTCATTATTCTGGTGTCTACAATCTGTAACTTTCAGCCAATCAAACACATTGTACAATAAAATTGAAAGCAAATTAGGTCTAGACCTTTTAGGACCCTAGTAACATCGCCAGTTAAAAGGGGAAACAGGTGACTTCCAAAAAATCAGTTAAGTCTCATTCATTGCTTTGTGGGGTGGGTGAGTAATTAGAACTGATTTTTTATGGAAAATTATTAATTTCAATTGTTAAAAGGAAAGAAAAACAGTAGAAGAGCTTCAAAAAGATTTACATTTCTTAAACAAGAATTGAAAACTTTTACAAAACCTTTTAAAGGAAATTCAGCTGTTTCATTAAAGATTTAATGTACATTTTTTCTTTGCATAGCTGGATTTTTTTCTTAATCCTCTAGGATATAGATGTTTATATGAATAAAAGAAAAGCAAAAAGGCTGCAGTAACTAGAATGGTCAAAATGGCTTAGTATTTTATTCAAATAAACAGGACCTTGAGTAATAACCATAAGTCTAAATTTCAATGGAATTGTAAAAGAGTAAAATAAATATAATATACTTAAAGAGGATGGGCAAAATAAATAATGTTGATTAAAAATGACTTCAGTAAAACTCCTGTGGTTTCTCAGAATTTTTACCTTGAACTTTTCTATTAGTTCGCTCTTTACTATTTATGCGGCAAAAGTCTTAAATTTCAGTATTTCAATTATATCCTCCACCTGTGTGGCAGGGTCGGCCCAAGGTTTTTTTTGTCACACTACAAGGCTGATGCTCGTACAACTTTCAATATAGAATTGAGTCAAGTTCTAATAAGGAATTAAACCAATAATCCTAGCAAGGAAGAAGAGGATTTAGTGGCTTATATCCGCTGACACAAAGTAAAAAAATATAATATATATAAAATAATGATATTCTTACCAATACAAAAAGTATTTATTAAAAATTTCTGTGCAATAACTTGTTTTTCTTCTAATATACTGCAAAAGAAGGAATACAATCTATCACAACCTGAAAATGAGTATGTAATATGAGCATAAAAGAATTGATCTCATGATATGTCGACTGGCATTCGGTATTCTCCTTTTGAAAATCAGTACAAATTAGAGAATATTAGAGATATATACTAAATTTCATATAATTAGTAATACATGTGAGAAACTTTAGAAATGGTATTTAGTAAGTATTCAAACTTAAAGAAACAATTAAAAAAACATATCTGAAACCACATGTATTGGAACGTAGCAAACTAACTTTTGCAGCTTTGAAATCTGTGAGTAGAAAAGCAAATCTTAAATTTAACCAACTCCGAGCCTGATTGCATGGCTCCAGTAGTAACTTTGGTAAGGCTGATACGTAGTTTTGGGAGTGCATAAAAGCAAGTTTGTAAAGCCATTACACGGCTCCTTCCAAAATAACTTCCATAAGATATACTGACCTGCACCCAGGTGGTTTTGCACATAGCTCTCTAGCTCTAAAGTGTGCTCACACCCTGCCTTGTGCATACCTTTGTGTAACATTGCTACCTACTACCTAACATGAACACATTACACTAACCCTGTACATTGTTTTCCATCAATCTATATAAAACCCATGGTAGGAATATTGTAGAAGAGATTAAATGGAAGGTGCTAAAAAATAAAAATGAATGCAGGGGAGAACCCCTCTGCCTATGCCCGGTTGCTACCTATGATCCTGACTATAGCTTGGGAAGCCTTTAACACCCGGGGGAACCATTAGAGCCCCCCTTCTCCCTGCCCCTTGTGCACATTAACCCTTTCTTAAAGGGCCTCACTGAAGGTGCTCTTTATGGAAAGAGCACAAGATTGTATGTTAAAATAATCTATTTTTTCAATTACACTAAAAATCTAAATTTTTAAGTCAGCTTACAAACACATTTTGTGCTGCCTACTGGCAGTTTCATGATTAATAACAGAGAGCTGCAGCGTGGGGTGAGGAAAGTTATTGCATTCCTGAGTTCAGGGGAAAACTGCTCTCAAAAGTTAACCTACAAGTGACCTTTTTAGGTGATCCCAGCATTCCATGATCTGCAAAGATTTACTGGTTGAGGGTTAACAATGTTTTCCCATTTTCAGTAAACAGAGTTGAAGCTGCGGGTCTGGATGTAGGCAGTTAGTGACTCATGTAAACATCAACTTTACTTTATTTGATTCTTCAGTGAAGAATGCATGTATTTCAAAAATTCCAAAAGTGTTTCAACATACTTTTAGGTGATCTTTAATGTGGTGTGGTTCAAATTGTGCTGATATAAGTGGCCCTTTAATCTCAATGTCCCTAGATAATATACTCTATGGATCTCCATGGCAGCTAAAATTAACCATATACCATAGAGATACCCATGGAGATAGAATAGTAAACAACAGGGGTCCATTTAGACACCCATGGTTATAGGTTAGTATATCATGGAGCTTCATGCTGTGCAAGTCAGTAAATATTATGGAAGTTATTTTTGTAGGAGCCATAAGCTTTGGTAACTTGCTTTTAAGAACTCCCATGGTATGGGGATACATTTAAGTCCATAAGGACCCCAATGGATATTGGTATTGGCCCTTTGTGGTCCATAGGGACCCCCATTGGGTATAATATATCTACACTTCCATCTTGGACTGCTAGGTGGCCTGGAGTCTTAGTGGAGGGTTATCATCCATTTAGGTCTATTGTCCAGCGGCACTTCAAAACGGCATTCTTGCAATAGAACTAAATAGATATGTTTTATTGATCTAATCATCCCATTCCTCCTAGGTATCAAATGTCTCCTGTTACTAAATCAAAAATCAGTATAATAATTCATTATTAAATGTTGTCTTTATTTATTTTAAACTTTCTAAAACATAATAAAAACAGCATGATATAAATATGACATTTCAATAGTTCTTTAACCATATAAAATAATCAAAGCTCCACAAAGTCACTTGTCACTGTTTTTATTTAATGCAAAAATGTATATTTTTTATAATACAGCCCAAGCTTCTTGCACAAGGTAATACATTCAAATATATTCTAAAACAGAATTTTTTAAGATATATCAGATAGATCAAATTTGTGGTCTTTTGGGAAGCTGCTGAAGTGTAACAAATTAGAAAAGCTGTTCAACTTTTGACCCAATCAGATCACACAGCTCAGAATTCTAAGTATCAGTGACAGAAATGTTACATCGTTTTTATATCGAATTGCAGATTCTTATCTCTGGAAGTATGGAGCAGTGATTGGTAAAGTAGGTGAGTTCCACTACTATTACATAGACTAGGAACTTTCCTGTCAAAAATGACGGGATTCAAATTGTAACGATGGCAATTCTGTTTGCCACACAATGTGAGCCTCTCCCCTATAGACTTTAACTTTCCTGCTTTGCACTGATCACCTTCGTAGCTCATCGTGAGCCCTACGCTGAGCGCCTTTGGCGCTCATTGCGGGGCTCGCAATGAGTGCCTTTGGTCGCTCATTGCAAGCCTCTCCCACTCACCATGCTCATCGTTAGCCCCACGATGAGAGTTCATTGCAAGCCTCTCCCGCTTGCCGTGCTCATCGTGAGCCCCGCGATGAGCACCTTTAGAGTTAACCTGCAAGTTTTGTGCATGGGAATGCCATGTGTCTCTTTCCGCCATCTCCCCCTGTCCCTTCCCTGTGTCTTTCTCCTCTGTGTGTCTGCTGAATGTTTGCGTGGCTCACGCTGTCTGCCGTTGGTTTTATTTTCAAAGTCCCGCGTGCCTGGCTTTGCTCAGCCTCGTTTTTATGCAGTTTCAGAATTTTTTACGTTTTTCGTCTACATTTTCTTCCTCGCTTAGCCAATTTTGGTTGACTAAAACCCCAAAATATGGCTCAAAATCGCTTGTAACCTCACTCCCAGGCTTCCTGGCTCTCCCTATGTCCTGTGTGTGAGTGTGTTATTATATTTGTTTTTGTTTTGTTTTTTGTTTAAGTCATGCGCCTTACACGGCTCGCTTCACTTTGATAGGCATCGCAGATGTGCGCCTTCGGCGTTCATCCAGCCTAAGTTGTGCGCCGTACTTTGCGAGTCTCGCGGCATGACCAGCATCGCAAACGTCACCAAGATCGCAAGATCCACAACTCTATATGTGATATGTGATCGTTAATGGCCTGTAGGTGTGCTCTTTAATATAAAAAAGTACTGATTCTCTAATACACGGACACTTGGAAGTTACAGTATGGCATACACACATAAATATATACAGTTTATGAAAAGGAAAATGATATGTGCCACAAAGTGTGCAGTGCTTATACTACCACTTTTACTACTACCAAGGTAAATTTTTTTCATGCAGTAAAAATGTTTAAAACTACCTTCTTGAATAAGTAATTTTACTTAAATGTCCTTTTAAACAAATAAAGATTAATATTTACTGTCCAAGAGCACATCTTTTACATAGATGCCTTTTTATCTACCCTCAATTTTATAACGTATTTCATAGAAAAACCCATCAGGGTTAGAGGAAGGCTGGTTTGGTACTAGAACTCCACCATTGCAGTTTATGGCACAAATGAAGCCTTGTGGTATTGTCCCTTTTAAATGTAATATGGTTAATGTATAATAGAAATGTATATGTTTACATTACATGTGAAACAATTTGGTTAGTTCCATCACATTATGGTTAAATTAGCATGGCATGTGCAACTTAAATGTGGTTTTAAATTTATTTGCTCATCTGTAGAGTATTTCATGGCTCGCTTACTAATCTGCAGAAATATGTATTGGAAAAAAATGTGGGGAAAAATAAAATCTGACATGAAGACCTGCTGGGAAAAATGTACATTTTCTGCATGTTTATGTGCAGAGCGGTAAATCTGTCTGAGTGATAGAAACCCCATAGAGAGTATACGTGTATGTGACACTTTATTTATGTGGAGCCAGGTAGAAAAGTAGGACAATACAACATGTATACATTTTATGTAAATATATAAGATATTTACCAAAATTAGTGTATTGTATATGTATTTTTAGAAAGCAGAGTAAGGTTATAATTTAAAGAATACTGTATATTAGCTTTCATACATTTTAAGCAGTAAAGATCAGTATAATCTTTTGTGAGAAAACTTACACTGAAAATAACTAGTTTCCGCCTCACCTTTAGGCTGAAGCTCCTGCCATCTATTATAAACTGCTTAGCTTCAGTGACAGAGTGAACTACCACTTCCATGCCCCTGCACAGTGCAGACCAGCCAAAGAAAACTGTACTTTACAATACAAGAAAGCATTTTAATAAAGATGGGCAGGCTCCCACCTAAAGATGAAGAGAAATCAGTTATTTTCAGTGCAATTTTTTTCACAAAACATCATAGAACTTATCTACTTAATATAATAGTGTACATAATGTTTAAGAATTGATATAGAAGATTAAATCATATGTCTCTGTCATTTTTCTAGAAAAGTGATGTGCTTGTACTATTTTATCAAGGTTCAATACTTCACAATCTTGAAGCAAATACCTTGCTGGACTTTGAAGAAATGAAACAAACAAAAAGGATAAAGACCCCATGAACACTGGTTTCATCTCATCTGCACTGTATATGAGCCAAGGTCACTTACAATAAAGTATAACTGATCTGAAATATAGTAATGCTCTTTTATAACAAGTTTCCCCTTTATGTTCCTGGGACCTGGTGACGAGCTGCTCTCCTTGCGACCATAGTGGCAATGCACTGGTGCACGGAAGCACTTTCATCCAATATGGCTGCTAGAATTATCTCACACACAAAATCCAGTTAGACAGCTACGTAGTAGTCCCAGTAAGAACATAGGGACCACTGGGTTAGATATCATAGGTAACTAATTAAGACCCTGTATAGATACCTATTAACACTATAATTTTAAAATATATCAAATGTTTGATGTATGAACAGTGCAAAACAACATATCTACCTAAAGTCTGGGATCTGGGAGTGTGTAATGCTATTATGGAATGAGCTTGAGCTTAATCACCAGTATGAAAAATAAATCATTTACCAGTCTTGTTATTTTGCTCTAAAATACAAAGTAAAATAGTAATTTAGGCTGCAAAAAAATCTTTTAGTCTATCAATTTTAACTTTTTTACATCTCGTCAGATATTTATATTTTGTAAATTTTCAATTAATCCAGTGGAAGGCAAACAAAAAATATCAATTTGAAACCATGCCAAATTGTCTTATTAGAGGGAAAAAAATATTTCCTAATTTCAAAACTGTCAATTGTATTGTATCCTGGATTGATAACCTACCTATTCTAAACAACAGACATAACATTGCCCTTTTTTGCTTATAAATATATCCAATCCTTTATTAATTATCTGTTGAATATGCTGCCACAATCTTCTTTGGTAGTGATTTCCACAAGTTGATCACCCTTACAGTGTAAACATTTTTTTTCTTTTTTATGTGATTTTTTTCCTTCTAACTTCAGGGGGTAGCCTCTTCTCAACTGTATTTTTTTTTTTCAAAAAAAGATAATTTGTCAGAGCCTTTTATTGATCTGGATGTATTTATATAAGGTAGTCATATTACCTCATAGGCACATTTTTTTCAATCTATCTTCATTGGCTCCCCTCCATACCCTCTGTTTCGCTTCTCTGAACCTTTTCCTAGTTCTACAATGTTTTTTTTTTAAGTTGCTCCCAAAATTGTACTACATATTCCAAATTTCTTACCAGGAATGTTTACAGTGGCTTATTGCACTTGCTTCCTTTGCTTCTATAGTCCACTTAATACATGCTAATATTTTCCTCGCCTTTGCTTCTGTTGCCTGACATTGTGCACAGCTACATAGGTGGTTGTCCACACATCCTTTTTATCTCTGAAACCCTCACATTTGTTCCATTTAAAACATATATTACGTGCTTATTTTTCTTCTAAAATGCATAATTTTATATTTCTCTGTGTTAACTCTCATTTGCCCTTTATCTGCTCATTCTTCTTGATTATGCAAGTCCCTTTGGAGAATCTGGTCTAATTTAATTACCTTCCACAACTTAGTGTAATCAGCAATTATGGAGGCATTAATATCCAGCTCTGCTTCTAATCATTAAGAAATATATTGAAAAGAAGGGGACCTAATACTGAACCCTGTCCAAATCGCAATTACATGAGCCAGTAATGGAGCCCGTAAATGTTACTGATATTCAATTGGCTACTTTTAGCAACTCACATTCCATTTACGAGTTACATGCTTCGTAGCACTGAAGGTGTCAAAAACATAACTATCTCCTACATTGATTTTCAAGCCCTTAAATGTTATCAGTGCTAAAGACACCAAATCCATAATTAATTACAGAAATTTAACAAGCCCACAATTGTTTGTAGAACTATAAACACAAATACAAACACAATAATGTACTTTAAAATAATGGGAAAACAATGAAAGGCATTGAGTTAATTGCACAATAGTCTCAAGCTTGCAAATCTGCAATAAAAACAAACAAAATTTATGTTTTATTTCCGTGTTATATGGATGTGGGAATCAAGGAGCTATTGATTTCTACATATCTAGATTGCGAGTCTGAGTCATTTAGTATTGGCATAGTCGAAATTGTAACTTACGGGCTTGCATAATTGATCATGCCCTGAACTGCTACTTATGGTTTGCGTGTTGGGGCTGTGAGCATGTAATTGCTGGCTTGAGTCAATCGAATACATCTATATATATAAACATTTGGAACCCACAGCCAAAAGTTTAGTTTGAAGGTAATTACAAGCTTGCAAGGGAATAGGGGCCTAAGTATGGTCCATTCACAATAATCTTTTGTTTTCTGTTTTTTTACCTTGTTTTCTTTCCATGCTCAAATGTTTATTTCAATTGCAGCAACCTTATTTTGTACAATAGCCTCCCATGTGACACATTATGAAAATCCTTGGCAAAGTCCAGGCTACATCAATTGAGTCACCCTGATCCAGGCTTCTACTTACCTCTTCATAGAAACTAATCACTCCGTAAAAAAACCCTACTCAGGAATAGGATCTGAATAGAGAATTAACGGTAGATGCAATTTCCAAGCAGAACCTATATTTAAGTTATCAATAATAAAACAGTCACTAGTTTATTTAGTCTTTCAAAGTTCCAACAAAAAATCCAAGAGGAAGTAGCTAATTTCCCATAATTACAGCATTACTGAAATTTCAATGCTACAAATTCCTTTGGTGGTTTTGGCCTATATTAGAGATTGGCCAGGAAAATATATTGCTCTGAAAAGTATGACCTGATAAGAAGATTTTATAAACTCTCATGGAAATATAAACTTGTGGAACTACATAATGTTCAATATAAAAATAATATGCCAAAACATCCAAAAACATTGGCCCATAAAGACAAAGTTTATACTGTGTGAGGGAAGGCAAGAGGCATATCTTATTATCTAGTTAGCAATGTGGTTAAGATTTATGAGTCTAAAAGGTCATATTCATTAATGTATGTTCCTTGTTGTACGCCCCATTTTACTTTTGTTGATGAACAGTACATGGTGGTACATCCAACTAATGATGAAATAACTTTTTCCTGACACATGATATTGTTGTTTCACCCTGTAGCATAATATGTATGTACCTCATTGGCACCAGCTGCAAGGTGGCATGTGTTGACCCGTGCCACTCTGAGGCTAAAAAATGCCTAGAGATATCCTTATATTCTCGGCTGTTTTTAATTGTCATTGTTTATAGGACCTCTGAAGCTAAATTGTGGACTTCGCTATCTGTATTTTTTGCTACCATTAACAATTGTAAAAAAAATAGATGTCTGATGACTTGCGGTCAGTCAATAACATACATAGATCATCATTAATGAAGTTCAAAACCAGAGGCCCACTGACTTTCATTTCACTTACACATTTTGAGGCCCTCTGGACATTCTTTTTTTCCTTAACCCATCTACCCTACACTCCCCTCTCCCTTTTTAACAAATGCACTCCCTCATTGATACTGTTAGTATATAATTGATGTGCTCCCACACTCCCTCCACATTTGAATCTCATAAGATGGCCATACATAAACATTCTTAAATCATATCTTATTAAACATGGCATAGGGAATATATTGCATACTTTCCCTATTGATTTATCCCTCTATCCATAGTTCTCGCCAAGGTTTTCTAGTTTTGCATTCTAATTATACTGCATAAAAAAAGGAAATAACAATAAAGAACAACTGAAACTAAAAAGAATGCCATTAAATGGAACAATCCTTATTCCAGACAGCCGTGTAGGACTGTTCTAAGAAATTCTGTTCAGCCACATAAGAATTTAATACTGAAGTTATGGCATTAGGTTACATTTATTTCAAGAGTTTATTAAAAAGCTTCAATCAAGAGGAGGTTTGATCAAGTTCATTTTTCTGATTTCTCAACACTCTTGGCAGATACATCTGTTCACACTGCTAGACATCTGGTTAGATAAAGATGCATTTGCAATTGCCTCACACCAGTACTAGAAGGGTCATGAATCTGAAGGGTGGGTCTCTTGTCATGTCAGTTTCTAGAACCCATACTTCATGAGAGAGATAAATAATGTTGCATTTAAACAGTGAAGGTAAATAGGTACTTTAGGGGGGATTGTTTACCTAATGAGAAATACAGGGTAAATAACTTGAAGGCATTAGAAGCACTTATAAGTACAATAATAGGGAAAATTCTTATCAATTGCATCAATTCATACAAATCTTTAACAAACTTGTAATGGATTTTGAGGGATTTTCCCCGATGGTAAGTGTGCATCTGGCCTTATTATTCACATTGATATGATATTGTTTGGAAAAGAAAGACATGAGGAGTACATTTGGAAATCCAAATTAAGGAGCAACTACTGGGTTTGAAAAATAGATTTGTACACATATAAAGGAAAATGCATACAAGCTGATGTTTAGCTTGTACATCCCTCTTGTACAATCATATATCATGGGCTTTAGGAGCAAACCCCATTGCTTGATGCTTGTGGGGAAGTAGGAGACAATACAAGTTCGATGGAATTCAAAAAAGTCTTGAAGGAGGTTTACTGTGTTTTTTTATATAATTAGGTTTGTGCAGTTTGAATTGCACCCACTATTTGTCTTGTTTGGATCAATAAAATGCTACCTAACGTAATTTAGTTAGAAAATAGAGCTGCTATTCCAAATGCAATAACTGCACAGTAGACTGTATAGCATGTCAGAAAGTATTAAGAAACTGGATTCTAAATAAAAGATCAAATATAATAACAATAGTTTATTTTGTACTAAATGGGAAAAGCAATAATTTCTTTGGAATAAAAAAAATAATTTGAATGGTTGCATTCAAGTTCAAAAAATGTCATGCCAACAATAAAACCTGTCTACTCAAAAGAAAGCTTGATTACTATCCAACCCAAGCACATTGGGATGCTGTCGGTCAAATGATTTTCAAAGTAAGCCAACCGACTGGTGCAAGTCTGCGGGCTTGAAATTTGCAGCAGTTACAGATCGATTCAATCAAACAAGCCAGCAGCTACCTGGCCAAAAGCCTAAACTGTAAACCATGTAACCGTAAGTAGCATTTCAGAGCAGGATCATGATCAATTAAGCAAGGCTGTGACTACTGATTTAGAAACAGCCAATAGTAAATGAGACTCTCATTATGACGTAGGTAAAACATGGAGGTTACACGTCAATCAATTAGCGTTTAGAAGTTCGATATGCGATCGGACTCGCAATTCGGCAATAAATAAAATAATAAAAATGAATGACGATACTGTTTTAGTCCATGTGGGTGGCCTGATATGTATTAACTACTTGATTAGCGAGTTTGATATAACACGGAAATAAAACGTTAAAAAAACATTGCAGATTTGCGAGCTTGAGACTGTTGTGCAATTAATTCTAATGTCTTTCATCGCTTTTCCTGTCTTTTAAAGTGCAGTTTTGATTTTTTATTTGCTTTTACAGTGCTACGAACAGGTGTTTGAACTCCTTGCAAGTCCTATATGGTACGCATAGGATTTTCTTCTACATTTGCCATTGATGGGTTTGAAGGCATTTGCGGGCTTGAGGAATTGTAGCAATTGAATAGCAATTTGCGATTGTAACATTTACGGGCTTGAAAGATCAAAGGTTTAGATGGGTTGGAGTTACGATTTTAACAACCACAGGGATTTTGAGCTTCTAACCCGCAAACCAATTGCGGGTAACTAAAAGACGTCAATTGAATAGCAAATTATGGGCGCCATTACGGGCTCTTGTAACTACATTTTGCTCAAGTGAATGGAGGCCTTAGTGTCTGTCTACAGTAGGGAGAGTATAGCAGCCATCTCAAAAAAACATACTTGAAAGACAATTCCTTATATCAAGATACACAATTTTGTTTATATTTAAAGTTGACAGATCTAGTTGCTTGTGTCAAATATCATGTCTATGTGTGACCAATGAGACAGAATTCAAATACTGTAATATAGACATAGATGTCACTGATTATTATTTGTGATGTTGTCATTGAGGTCATATACAACAAGCATACTGGCCAAGCACAAACAAAAAATGGAAGTCCTTCTATCTGCAATGTATTCCTCTATAAGGCTAACCAGCATGGGTGTAGGAACTGGAGGGGGTAAGGGGGAACCCCCCCCCCCCCCACAGATTTTCAATGTGTATATGTATTTGTAGAGAAGCTCCTTCACCCATGCTAGCCAGGCTTCTATGCCTGGTCCACCTTATGGGGGCTTAACATGACCCACATTATCCTGAGCCCTCCATAATTACTGAGGTCTCCTGCAATATTTACCTACTGCCCCCTTTCCCTCTTTCTGACCTCTACCTCCAATTCTTTTTACATTTTACAGTAATATACACAAAGCCATTTTTATCACAGCAAGTTTCTGAAGAAAAATATATTTTGTACAAACAATAGTTATTTAAAAGGGCTTCTATCGCTCTTTTGCCGACCATATATGTTGTGGTGAACTACCTACTCAAAATATCCACTGCACAAGCTCCGGCCCAACGATGATGATGGTAGCAACCTTCAAACGACTGTACGTGGGTGGGATTCCTAGCTTGTGTACAATCCAAGCCTAGCTTTGCTCAAAGCTGTTTGGGCATATGCTTAAGGGAAGCCATGTTTTATATGGTTATGGATTGAGAGAGCAAAGCATTTGTGGGCACATTTACATGTCCCTGCCCAGATTCCCAGAGTGCAGTGTTATAACTGTATTTCTCGGAATGCTGGGCATGTAGCAGGTTTTTTAACTTGTTTTAGACATGAAAAATGTGAACACAAATGTACTATTTATTTACTATATATATATATATATATATATATATATATATATATATATATATATAGTACACCCGGTTGTGACATCACGTCATTAGCATATACCGGGTGCCGGCACCCGTTATATGCTAATGACACAGTGCGCATGTGACGTCACATGCGCGCCGGGTCAAGACGGAAGGAGCAGAGGCCGGAGAAGAAGCAGGTAAGTGAGGGGGAGGTATTTAGAGGGGAAAAAGTGAGGAGGGGGGTTTAGAATGAGGAGGGGGGGTTGAGGATGAGGAGGGGGGAGGGAAAGAGACACGGGGGGTTAGAGAGACACAGGGGGGTTAGAGAGACACGGGGGGGTCAGAGAGACACGGGGGGGAGTGACTCGAGTATAAGCCGAGGGGGCCCTTTTTAGCCTTAAAAAAAGGGCTCAAAAACTCGGCTTATACTCGAGTATATACGGTATATATATATATATATATATATATATATATATATATATATATATATATTTATATATATAAATAAATATATATAGATAGATATATACACATATATAGATAGGTATGAGTGATGTACCTGTATTCGGGTAGTTTTCCAGACGCAATGGTTTCTTAATCTCTAAAAAAACATACAAAAATAGCTCCTTTATAAATATACAATTATAGCATTTGGCATAATGAAAGGCATAGATTGAAGGAAAACATGTTTTCTCTGTTTAAAGCCTAGTACTCTGAAAATCCACAGTTAAGTATAGTTTAAAGGTCCCTCTGATAAAGAGAAGCATGTATGGTTAGACTGGTCAAATTGCATGGCAATTACACTGTCAGGCAAGACGACAACAGAAAGACTAGTCTGTGCGCCAGTGACCGATCCCCACACTACTGTGTGCTATATCTCTGCAGGTCTAGGACATGTTCATGGTGCATAGGACCTATATTTATTTTTTCTTACACTGCACCTTTGTTTTAAGTGTTGTTTATATTCAATGGGAAGAACACAGAGTATTTTCTTCACTCCAACTGTTTATTAAACTCTTGTAATTTCCAAATGAAATAGCTATTTAAACTAAAGCTGTGTCGGATTCCATAAAAGAAAACAAATCAAAAGGTCTTTCCGCTAAAGAGTCTCTGCTTTATTTCCTTCAGCTTAAGTCAATGATAATTAGAAGGGAGATTCAGCAAGCGCTTATTGGCAGTGCCACCCTGAAATCACTCCAACCCGTGTTTTTTTTGGATGTTTGCTGCTATATTTTAGCATGACCTCTGCAAGGGCAATAGATTCAAAGTATAAAAATGCCAAAATGTGATGCAAGGACTCTGTTAATATGATTTACTCTATAAGCACATTCAAGTTTGCAATATAATAACTTCCTGCCTGATTATCAGCCTTATTAAATTGCGATTCGGCCAATTGAATTAAGCACAGAGCATATTTTTTTACAGAAGTTTTTAGTTAGTGAAGACCTTAGTTAGTGAAGTTCCAGCTTCCATTATTGTGGATATACAGCCTTATTGAATTGCATAGGGCTCTATATAAGCACACAACATATTTTTTTACAGACGTATTTAGTTAGTGAAGACCTTAGTTAGTGAAGTTCCAGCTTCCATTATTGTGGATATACAGCCTTATTGAATTGCATAGGGCTCTATATAAGCACACAACATATTTTTTTACAGACGTTTTTAGTTAGTGATCTTCTATCCAAAAGCAAGGTCTTCACTAACTAAAAACTTCTGTAAAAAATAAGCTATGTGCTTATATAGAGCCCTATTCAATTGGCCAAATTGAAATTGAATGAGGCCCTAACAGTATTTTCAAATTCAAGTTTAAGTTCAAGAGTGTAGAATGAAAACAAAACAGAAATGATTTATAATAATCCCCCATCAAGATGTGACAACAAACTATGCTTGGTGTGTCAATCAGAAAGGATGACTGACTGGTAAATATTGAAAACCTCAGTGTAAATGTATTGGTCGTTGTTACTGCATTTACAGTGTGAATGTACTGGTAAAATACCATCTTAATAACATTCCATTGATAGAGTACTTGTTATAGACAACATATCTGCATCAAAGGTCCCTTCCTATGGACATCTGCAGTTATGGATAAAAACAAATGGTAAATCAAAACTGAGTATTAGATAAAATTGAGAATTAGACACAAATTAAAGGCATATCTAAGTTTCCTGGATTATGAATGCATCAGATAGAGGAACATCAGTAGTGTATGAAAACATTTTTACAGGAAAAATAGCAAAATAAACATTAACAAACTCACCCTGATGTTTGCTAAATCTCTTTAATTTGCAAGCAGTTGCTTTTCAGAGTTAACACCCCTGGTTTTGCAAGCTAAAATTATCACAAAATGCATAATTCATTGTGGCCAATCAAAGGCAGCTATACATTTTAATACATTGTAGCAATCTGTGATAGCAGCTTGTGCAGGAATGAATCTTGGGATGTGTAGTTCTCTGCAGCAGGAGGCAGGAGGAGTCAGACGCTGCTGTGTAAGATCTCTGCATTGAGCTTCTGTTGACTTGAGGGTTATAAAAAGGTTAAAATACATACCCAAATGCAGTGTTTCTATTGGGAGGTTCACTGTGCCTTTGTAAGCAGCTCAGGGGTGTGGAAAACAAGTTTTATTTTTAAATAAAATAAGTTTGTTTGTGTATAGAATGACTCCATGTAATGTATGTGTCTGATATAAGCAGCAGGTGTTAGATTAAAGAAAGGTAAAAACAGGGAAACTTATATATCCCTTTAAAGGGTTTATTTATTTCCATGGTCCCATATGTGAAAGAGGTGTTTACATTTTTAATCCAGGTGCTTAAGAAGTTGTCAGAGATGGACCAAAATATAACAACATTGACCCAGGCAAGCAAGAGCACACTGGGAAACAAGTTATTTTTTTATATTAGTACTCTTGTATTTCATTTCAAATCATAAACTTAGGTTTTTGAACTAACCAATATGTGCCATCTGATTCCTATGTGTAATGTATAAAAAGGCAATTCAGTCAATAGCTTATTTTTAGTTCTGAGAAATTTTATGAATTATTTCTG
Source organism: Discoglossus pictus (assembly GCA_027410445.1). Lineage (NCBI taxonomy): Eukaryota > Metazoa > Chordata > Amphibia > Anura > Alytidae > Discoglossus > Discoglossus pictus. Next base: position 81,752,265 of record CM050171.1, on the reverse strand, counting down.
TGTATAAAATTACCAGATTTACATTTTTAGAAGTTAATTGGCAATAAAAAAGCTGTAATTCAGCTACCTTCCTGCTTACTATATAGGACGAGTCATAAGATTTTGAAAGTCATGGCTGATACAACACTTCCAGTAAAGTTGTTGGGATTAAGCTATTATGAATACAATTTGTTATCTTGTGAGATGGCTGCCATTTCTGTTTACAATCTACATTTGTCCACCAACCATCTCAAACCCAACATGTAAAAAACTGAGCTCTGTGTTTTATCACCTTCTGCTACAGCATCCACTCCTCATATATCTTTCACTGTGGACAATGCCATCATCACTTCCTCTTTTCAAGCCCATTGGCCTCCATTCAATTGCAACAGTTACAGAGTGATTGAATTGATCAAGCCTGCAGCTACCTAGCCGAAACCATGCACCCGTAAGTAGCATTTCAGGGTATGATCATGATCAATTAAGCAAGGCCATAACTACCGATTTAGAAACAGCCAATAGTAAATGAGACCGCGATCATGACGTCAGTAAAACATGGAGGTTAAATGTCAATCAATTAGCGTTTAGAAGTCTGATATGCGATTGGACTCGCAATCCGACAATGTACAAAATAATAAAAATGAATGATGATACTGTTCTAGTCCATGTGGGTGGCCTGATATGTATTAATTCCTTACCGAGAGATATATAACATGGAAATTAAACGTGAAAAAATAATTATTAACGCAGATTTGCAAGCTTTCACCGTCTTTTAAGGTGCAGTATTGATTTTTTATTTACATTTACAGTGCTATGAACAAGCGTTTAACCCCCATGCGGGTCCTATCTGGTACTCATGGGATTTTCTTCTACATTTGCCATTTACAGGTGTGAGAACATTTGCAGGCTTGAGGAATTGTAGCAATTGAATAGCGATTTTACATTACTTACAGGCTCCTTTAACCAACATTTGCTCAAGTGAATGGAGGCTATTGTCTTGGGGTTCTTCTGGACCCTAATATATAAAACTCTCAACAAAACTGCACCCCCTTATTTCTCTGCTCTTGTCTTAAAATACTCCTTTACCAGCCCACTTCGTTCTACTAATGACCTTCTTCTTTGCTTCTCTCTTATCACCTCCCCTCACTCCCACCGACAGGACTTTTCTTGTGTTGCCCCATTCTATGGAGCTCCTTACCTCACTCCACTAGATGTTCCTCCTGTCCCAAGTCCTTCAAAACCTCACTAAAAAGACATCTGTTTAATGAAGCTGATCACCTTCACCCTTAATATGCCCAATATATCTATTATCCTCCTGTTTCACAGCCAAATCCTTTAGATTGTAATTTTGTGAGTTTTTAATTGCATATGATGCTTGAGAAAGCACTCTATATGCAAGATTTTAAGCTCCAAGACAGGGTTCTCTCTCTATTTGTCTAGGTTGTATTGAAATTGTTTTTACCTTGTGCTTGTCCTTTATATGGCGCTGCAGAATATGTTGGTGCATTATAAATATAAGATCATAATAATAAATAATAATAATTTCTTCAGGAGAAGGGCTTAAGTCATAGTTACAAGCTGTCTACTTAAGGGATTGGTGTCATATAGCAAAATCTCCTATTTTTAAAAAAATCCCCCAATACTCTCCCCCCTCTCTTGCCCTTTCTTAGTAGATAAGAATATGCACTCATGCTCCAAGTTATGAGAAAGTACTCAAGCCATACAGGATAGAAACCTGATATACATGAAGAGAATCTTAAAAATTCACTTACATTTCTCTAACAATGGTTTGATGTCCATGGCTTACACAGTTGCTGATTTGTTACATAATTCACTAATAGGCAAGGCTTTTTCTGAAATTCTTAAATAGGTGTTTACATCAGCACTCTTACAAATGTAGTAAAGTTTGTCAGTACTTGTACTTACATTTAATCAAAATAGCCATGTATACCTTTTTACATGGTATTTTTTACATGGTACATTGCTCCATCAAAGATTTCCAACTGTGCAATTAAATTTAGTGACTTCAGGATGTAAATATTGATAGTTTTTATAGACTTCAGCGTGTACATTTATTAACAGCTCTGTAAATATCAGGATTCTCTCTTTCTCAACATCTATCTACTTAAAGGGATACTTAAGTTTGCTGAATTATGAATGCATCATATAGAGGAAAAATTAGTACAGTATAAAAAAATTGCATAACAAATGCCAAAATTAATATTTAAACATTTACCTTGAAATGCCTTGAAATTTCTGACAGTTGAAAATTAGGGTTAACACGCTCCAAACCGAGGCTAAATTAGCATCACATTTAAAATAATTTGTTTTGGCCAATTAGGTTAGCTGAATTAAATCTGGGGTTCCTGTTTGTGCTGCAATGCAGCCTGGGATATGTAATGTATCACTGATGTATGCTATGTGCTGCTGCTGACCTACAGACAGGAATCTACCAGGAGATTGTTTGTCAATATTGCTCCCCTGATGCTGCATGGTGATTGGGGGGATAAGATGCCTGTATATACACCCTTGGAGGTGTCAACCTAATCATTAGAGGGATTTTTAGATATTAATAAAAATAAAATGTGTTATGAATATGTTTACACAGCAATATCCTGTTTAACTCTGGAGATAGGTTCCGGAAAATATGTTAAGGGAAACAGCGATAAAAGGGGTCATTTTAAAATAGGGTAAATAGGGATAGGGGTACTCATGTAAAAATACACAAAAGCAATTGAAATTTAAAAATATTTGGCTTTATCTAAACTTTTAAGAAACTGCAAACATAACAACGACGCAAACTGAACCTTTTAAAAAAAAATTTTTTTAAAGAAACAGCAAACATTGACTAAACAGTCCACTTTAAATTGCAAATGTGGAAGCTTCAGGCTAATCCTGCATTCTAGATTTTTTAGAAACAAACTCATGCAAGGTCATCTGTCTTTGCTTTTTACACCATCCATCAGATGTTGGTAGCAAGAAATTGCCCCAAGAACGCTGTGTCTCACATTTCTGCTCCTGCAGCTGTCTGTATCATTGGTCACAAAGTCATCCAGAATGTCATGGATGGACCTTAAACTTTTGGTGAGGAACTTGTGGAAAGTTGTTTTGGTTCCCTAGTGTCAGAGACGCCGCTTTCCTGGGCTTCTTGAATGTCCTGTGCTGCCAGTTGTGGTAGGTCCTCGTTTGTACGGTTCTCGCCTGAAGCTTGCAGCAAATCCTCATTGTCCAGGTCCTTGGCATTTCCCAATGCAGCCATATTGACCGGATCTACAATATCACCCTCCACACTCCTTTCAAACATTGCTCTGTTACTTCCTTTCAGGATTGAAACTGATATTAGTTATGGTCTGCATGATGGTATAATTTTTCCAAAAATCCATTATGGATTCTTTGTCCTTGCTGTCTGTTTTGGACTGGCGGAATGTGCAATGAAGATAAAAGGCATGGAAGGTCTTGATTAGTGAAGTAGTATTAGGTCGCAGAAAAACTACTTCTACTAGGATGCCGCAATTCCTCAGACAAGTTGGTAGGGTGGCTTGGAGAGTTGTCAATCAACAGGAGCACTTTGATCATAATTCAGTCTTGTCAACGTTGAATACCAATTCTGGAGGATAATTGCCTCTTTCTACAATCTTTCAAAGTGGCTGGAAAGGCCGCAGCAGCTTTGGTTTCAGAGCTCGCTGCTTCTCCTGTGATTTTGATGTTATACGCGTTGTTACTTTTCTTGAAGCACTAGAACCAACCTTTGATGGCTGAAAAGCGTTCAGTCATATCTGCTGTTTGGCTTTGAATATGATGCAGATGATTCTGGCGTTCTCCATGATGATGGCCTGACATGTTGTGCTCTGTTTCGTCATCGATCCCGATGGAAACACGCTTCTCCATTTCCTCCAGGGCGTAGCATCTACATCGGGTAATCTTATTAACAGAAAATGTAGTGCTGGTGGTTGCTGAAGGATGGTGCGAATTGTAGAGGTTGGCAACTTTAAATCTGCTCCAATGTCCACATGGCATCCTCCTTTTTTCGAAGCGGTCAAGCATCTGCATTTTCGCATCCAGAGAAATGCTGTGGCACTTCAATTTGAGCTGATCTTCTTTGCGCCCACTCATTCTCTGTAATACAGTCCAAAAACAATACAATTACTATAGTTTTTATTGGACAATTAACAATCACATAATGAGACATTGGTCATTTTCTCTGGCTTTCTGCTCCTCTAGGCTGCCACTTTTCTTCTCCTCCTACACCTGTCTGCTGCTGTGTCTCTTTAAAAGCTGTGGCGCGACGAGTGTTAAACTGGGTGCCACAAGGAAAAAATTGTGTTCTAGTATGAACACTATTTTATAAATAAAGGATCGGCGGCCAAAAAACTGATCTATATTGGGATTTAGGTCTAAGTAGGGAATTACAAAAAAAATACAGAGATAGAGAGATATTGGTATGGAATGAGAGCAATTGAATAATTTTAGCGTTCTGGACTCTAGTGTCCGTAAAAGATCAAAGGATTGGAGGGCATTAACTTGCGATTTTACAAATTGCAATGGATCGCAGTTTGCAGCACGTAACTCAATCGGAACCCACAAACGGAAGGCAACTGAATAGCAAAATAACTTGTGACCTCCACTTGCGAGCCCGACCTAAAAATCGCAGCAATTGAATGAGGTTCAATGGGTCCAAAGTGAATAGTAGTTTCATAGGGTGTAACACCACACAGCTCACAATATACAGCATTCTCTTTGCTTTTCTTGTTTCCTTCTACAGGGGGATTACACATCCCATGATTCCCTCCTGCACAAATTGCCATCGCTGATTGTTACATTGTATTAAAATGTATTAGCTGCCTATGATTGGCCAAAATATATTATGAAGTTTATTCAAATTTTAGCAGGTATTTTCAGGGGAGATTTAGCGAACATCTGGGTGAGATTTCTTAATGTTTATTTTGGGATAAATAAATGTTTTTTTACACTACTGATTCTCCTCTATGAGATGCCTTCGTAATCCAGGAAACTGACATATGCCTTTTATTTTCTCTTGACCCCTCAGTGACTATTCCTCTTTCCCCTTTAAAGGAACATTTAAATAACTTTGAAACTCTGAAAATGTATTTGTAAATGTGCCACTTTGCGTTTTCTCTTTTAAAAAAAGATGCTATCAGAGCATAAAAAAAGCTGCTTCAAATGTTTACAGGCTCTGGAATCTTGCCCCTGTCATCCAACAAGCAGTACTATAGGGGAAATATAGCAGTCCACCAATTACATCTACATACTACAGTATGCTTTGTGTATTTCCTTTCAGTTTTTTTTTTTTTCTCAATCAATTTTTTATTAGGTGTAGAGACAAAAACAATACAGGTAACGTTACATTCATAACCATCATTATAGATACCATGTAACATTTGCACAACGTTTGCGGAACATAGGCATCGTAGAATATTCTAACCATTAATACAGTGTAAACATCAGCCCTACAGATACCTGTCAGATATATTCCAGCACCTATTTCCAATTATTTGAGGAAAGCCATAAAACCATAAAATCTTTAAATATACTGTGTAAGGGCTTGGGTGGGACAGGCATAAAAAAGAAGCAATAAGCAAACAAAAGAAAAAAAGAGGGAGGGGGGGCACAGCCAAACATCCAGAGCTATAATGAAGGCATTTGAGGTCAGAAATTAAAGATACGCTTACCTACTTCCCAAGGGAATTTATATCCCAAGAACACTCACAACTCCACCTTCTCCGCGAGCCAGCCACTAATGTGAAGTCCTCTATGGGTCATACCCGTTAAACTAAAATTTGAGTGAAACCAAGGGTTCCATATGTCCAAAAATTTAGAGAGGGAGTCCGTCAGTACATGCGTCAGCCTTTCATTCACCTCAATATAATTAAGTTTATTAATAACTACCTGGAGTCTAACTATGTCTGTTTTCCACTGCTTTGCTATATGGCTTTTTGTGGCCAGCATTAGGAATTCCAAAAATTTATTTTGCAAAACTGATAGGGAGCTACATGTCGACCCTAGTAGAGCCACTTCTACGCTTGTTTCTAGTGGGGTATGAAACAGAGAAAATGCTAATTCAACAACCTCCTTCCAGAGATGCTGGACTAAGGGGCAAGTCCACCACATGTGAAAAAAAGAGCCCATATACGGACATCCTCTGAAGCTTTATGGATCGCAATAGCTTTCCACTTGTGCAGTCTTTCGGGTGTAATGTACGTTCTATGTAACACCTTGATGGATGTTTCTAGGATGCTGAGGTTATAAGATCCCTTTAACAGACTTCTCCAGGTAGAGGACCACACCTCTTTCTCTCTCACATAGCCTAGGTCTACCTCCAAATCAGCCATATACTTTTCTTTGCAGTCTGGCGTGTCCGCATTAAATAAAGAGTATAGCAGACTCACCACATTTTTAGAAAGAGTAAATGACTCACATATTTTAACAAACCAGTTTGCCCATGGAAGGCCAACATCCTTTTTTATCACACTCACATGGTGTAAAAGTTTACAAAAATTAAAATGTTCCTGAGGGGACCTCAAATTTGTCTCCCAGTTCAGTGGCTCGCAATACTTTGTCAGCACTACACCAAGCCCCCAATCTTAGAAACCCATTTGATCTCCACCAGTACAGGGACTCCATGGAAAGGGTTGAGGAGAATTTGGCATGGTGGATCAATGTGGTAAGTGTAGAGGGTGTTAGAGATAGTGCATCCTTTGAAATAGCCCATTCCCATATATCTAATGACAATTTAATAAAGGGATTTGTTATTTCTCCAACAGTAAGCCTTTGCCCAGGGAGCCACAGCAAGCTCTCCCAGGAATACGGATGCATAGACCATTCCTCTATGACCATCCATAACGGTTGATGCTGGGTTGATTGGGCTATGGGTATGAAAGCCAACTGAGCTGCCTTATAATATAGTTTCAAACTAGGGCACGATAACCCACCTTTCAACTGATGCCTATACATCTTCTGTTTAGCAATTCTAGGATATTTATGATCCCAGATAAATGGCAAGTTTCTATGTTATGTGAAATTAAGGGAATGGGAAGAATACGGAATGCATATAACAGGCGGCGTAGAATATTCATCTTGACCGTATTGATACGCCCCAGCCACGTGATCCTGCCCCTCGACCAGGACGAGATATCCTTGTAGGTTTCCCTGAATAATGGCAGATAATTGGCTTTATAGATGCCTGAGACTGAATGAGTAATATTTACCCCCAAATACCTAATATATGTTTTGGGCCAGGAAAAGCTATACTGCCCCTGGAGGAGACCCAAGTCCTGCGCTGGGAGGGAGATCCCAAGAGCCTCAGTTTTTTCAATGTTTAACCGTAAACCCGATACCATGCAGAAGTCTTCCAAGACTTTAACAAAGTTAGGAACCGAAACAACTGCGTCTGCCACGGTACACAGTAGCACGTCTGCGAAAAAACATCATTTCAAAACCAACCTGCATGCCTTTGATATCAGGGTTAGCCCTGATTATTTGAGCCAATGGCTCAATTGCTAACGCAAATAGTAATGGAGACAGAGGGCAACCCTTTCTAGTCTACCCTTTTTAATACTGATCGATGGCAAGTTTTCCCCTGGCAGTCTTAGAGAAGCTTTGGGCTCATTGTAATATATTTTTAAAAGTTTCACAAATTGCTCTGGAAAACGCCTTATCTATATTGAGTGCCAACAGGCATAGAGGAGTTTGATTCTGCTGAGAAAGGTGCAATAAATTGAGCATTCTCCGTACGTAAACCCCACCTGGTCTTTGTGGATTAGTCTGTGGAGGAATTAATTAATTCTGGCTGTCATAAGCTTAGCCATGATCTTGATATCCCCATTGAGCAGGGAGATTGGTTGATCATTTTGTACGTGGAATGGATCTTTCCCTTCTTTAGGTATGAACACGAGATTTGCTTGGTTTAGCTAAGGGGTAACCATATGGCCACTGAGCATACCGTTAAATAGCGTAGTTGAATGGGGTGCTAGGAGTCCAGCGAAATTCTTATAGTATAAATTTGAGAATCCATCCAGCTCTGGGGCCTTACCAGACTTCAAGGAATCAATAGTCTCCAGAGTCTCTTTAACAGTAATAGGTGCTATAAGATGGTCTTGCTCTTGAGAAGTCAAAGCAGGCAGGTCACAGGCGTTTAGAAAAAAAGTCAGTTGGCTACTTGTGCCATTTTTGGAGGAGGAGTTTAGCTTCTGAAAAAAGTCTACAAAGACCTCTTGAATTTGTGATGGGCTGGTGGTTATTGCCCCTGATGATTGTTTTATCTTAAAGATTTTTGATTGATCAGACTTTTTCTTCAATTCTTTACTAAAAGTGTATCAGGTTTGTTGCCTTAGCATAATAAAGATGATTAGTCCATCGCATGGCTTTTTCTGTGTTATGTGAAAGAACCAAGTCTAATTCTAATCTGGTTTTATCTATCTTCAAGCGTACCGCATCAGAATGCGTTTTTTGGTTTTCTGCCTCTAGTTTACCCAGGGTGTTTCTCAACTCATTTTCCCTTACCTTTTGTGATATATTATACACTGAAGCTAATTTAATGCATACTCCTCTGATATACGCCTTATGAGCTACCCAGACCCTGCCTGCATCTGAACCGGGAAGAGAGTTTGTGGAAAAGTATAATGCAATATCTTTTGTGACTTGTTCTTTAAAATGCGAGTTTGACAAGAGCATGTCATTTAGGTGCCAGGCATACAACGCTCTATAGGCCATCCCCAGGTCAAGAGTACAACTAACAAAAGCATGATCTGACCAGGAGCACGGATGGATTCTCGATTCGGGAACACAGTTCGAAAATGCTTACTCAATTAAGAAAATGTAAATTCTCGAATATGACTTATGGACTGCTTAATAAAATGTATATTCCCTCTCATTTCTATGTGACAATCTTCAGGCATCGACCAGGTGGAGTTCATCCAGCACAGCAAGTATTTGCTTTTGCTTATTCGTAAGATGCTCATGCCGCCACATACCCGATCTTTCTAGCCCAGAGAGAACAAGATTCAGGTCTCCACCAAGGACAATCCTGCCCAGATCATGAGATTTAATATAGTTTTGTAGTTTAAGAACAATCTTATGGGGCATTTGTGTAGGTGAGTATATAAAAATTATTGAAATTTTGTTCCCAAATAAGGAGCCAGTCAAGATCACAAAGTGGCCATCAGTATCTGCTCAATGATGAAGGGAAAGTCCTTATGTAGAAGAATTTGCTGTCCCAGCTCTCTTAGAAGAGTGACTGGTTGCAAAAAAAGTGGGATAAAATTTAGACAGGTACTTAGGTATTTTGTTAAGCACAAAATGCGTTTCTTGTAAAAGGATGACCGAGAGATGAAGTGGCTTGTATGATAGAAAGGCTTTGCACCGTTTAAACTGTAAGTCAAAACCTCTTACATTATGGGTTATAAAGGTAACTTCTGTGTCAGTCATGTTGGTGTGTCAGCGTAACATGCATACGGTCAGCTGTAATAAACTTACTGCGGAGAGGAGGCGGGGCCGAGGGTCCAGACCATTCTAACTTAAACATTCTGTAGGCATGAAATGAATGACACATCTCTGGTGCTGTGGGGGTGAGAGTGGGGACACAAATTAAAATCATTAGAAACCAAAACATGAAATCAAAAAGCACAGTTAACACTTCTCTTAAAATATCCGTGGGCACTTGCGTGCCAAGAGGAGAGAAATAGCTCATTACCCATGTTAACAGAATAATTGTAGTAAGTACAAATAAGTAAAGAACCACATATGTGAGGCCAAAGCCCATCTGTCAATTACAATAAAAAAAAATGTCCCCTTCAAAACTGTTAATACATACATTGGACTCTGTGTATGTATCTCTACCTGCTATTCTGGCACCTATTCTCCCCGGCCATGTATGGAACGGTTATGTACTTCGTCCTAACACAATATCTTAATGTGTTACAGCCATCTTGAATAGCCACATATTAAGTTACATATTGTAAACGTTAATGAATCATATTTAGCGATGATACAATAACTCCCATAAGGCTCATTGGCCTTTTGTAAAATGTCCAAAAATATATAAAAAAATTAAAAAACTTACAGTAGACTCTGTATATGTATCTCCACCATCTACTTGGGCCTATATCCTCCCTGGCCTAGGATGTAACAATTATATGCTTAGCCCTAGTACAATATATTAACATGCAACCCATAGCCTAAGTAGCCTTATATAAAGCTAAACATTTTAATATTATTTGACTTTGTTTAGCAGTAATGCAAACCAAGATCTAGATTCTTACCCGTGGCGAGATCTAACTAAACTCTATGAGGTAGATTAAACACCCCTGAACTTAGGCAAAACATATAACGTACAGCAATGTCAAGGGTCTTGAATATAAAGTTAACATGGGTAAAGCGGTGAGTTGTCTCTGCCGACCATTGGTCCAGGTTCAGCCGCTGGTAAGCGGGCCTCTCTGCCTGAGCAGTTTCGCCTCTGACGCTTTGGCCGAGAAACCTCTGACCATTCCTTTTGAGGTATTGGTAAAGATGGACCAGCCTGCTGGGCAGATAAATCCCCGTCTTGCAACAGTCTTAATTGAACCCCGGCATTCATCTAGCTTCTGGCATATAAACTGTATACGTGGTTGAAGCGTGTTGAAACACCAGACAGAAAGGAAAACACCATCTATATTTTATCTGGTTTCTTGACAAAACTAAAAGGGCTGGTTTCAGCTGTCTGCATTTAAACAAAGTGCTCGGAGCCAGATCTGCATAAACTTGCAGGGGGGCCCCGTCCAGGCGTGCGATGTTGGAAGATTTCTTCACCGCTTGAAGTAGCAAGTCTCTTGTTCTTTGGCGTAGAAAACGCAGGATCACATGCCTGGGCTGGTTAAGTAAAGCTTGGCCTCCAATCGCCCTATGAGCCTGCTCAATCTCCCAGGACTCCAAGGGGGTAGATGGTAATAAGGAGGTGATGACAGCTTTCAAATATGTAGGAAAGTCCAGGACTGCTGTAGGAATCCCTCTCAGGCGGACGTTATGCCTCCTCGACCTATTTTCTAGGTCCTCCAGCTTCATTTTATGATTCAAGAGTAGAGTTAGCCGCAATCTCCTCGCCATCCTGGGTTTGTTTTTCAATAATCTGGTCTGTGACAGACTCCAGACAGAAAGGAAAACACCATCTATATTTTATCTGGTTCCTTGACAACACTAGAAGGGCTGGTTTCAGCTGTCTGCATTTAAACAAAGTGCTCGGAGCCAGATCTGCATACACTTAATAATACACATACACACAATAATCTGGTCTGTGACAGACTCCAGAGCATGTGTTCGCTGACCCAGGTCCAGAATATCTTGCTTTAGTTCCTTAACGGCTAGAGAGAGGCGAGACTGGAGCAGCTGGTCAAATTTGGCTAGAGAAAAATCTGAAAGGTTTACATTAGGATTATCTTTCACCTTTGGAGTCCGATGGAGAATTCAGCATATTTCCTTGCTTGGGAGTGGGATTAGGATTTTGCTTAGGGAAATGGTCTGAGATACTTTTGGATGAGATACTTTTCTTTGGTTTTCTCATTCTGATTAGGATTGCAGAAACAGCACCCCTTCTATATTTATTTCTCAGAAGGCCGAGACAACTCCGCTTTACTTAATGATCAATATAGAACCATGAAGAATGTAATTTGTAGAAATTAACATGCTACCCTTTAGCCTAAACTGACATACTCTTGGTTTCATTCATGCAGTCCATGCTTGGTGGCCTACCCTCCACGGCTTCCAGGGCACAGACAGTGCCAATTTTGCAGCATGTATTCCTGTTAGGGACCAGCTACTTGGCAAAATGGTTTATGAAATGGGTTGCAGGCTGATGATCCTACGTTTATGCGTGAAGGCTAGCAAGTTTACCAGCTTAGGCACTTCTCTATTTTGTAGATACTTGCAGAGGGTGGTGTGTTGGCTGTGCCACTTTGTGATGAAAGAAGGTCCAAGATGGCAACCTCTTGCTATTCTGCAGACCACAATAATTAAAACCTATATAGGGCGGAGATGCAAGGCTCTGGGACCCAGCAGTATGTGACTTACAAGCTAACGGTAGTGACTGACCCCTGTGTTGCATTCTTGTTGAGTGAGGCCCAGCAGGTGGTTTATATTTGTGTGCCCTTGGGATACATTTGTGTGACACAAATCTTTTTTGGGAGTGAACTGGGCTGTTGCCAACCTTCTCTTTAACATTTGCTGGGAACTGCTGGAACAATTACTAGGTTCCCCATATGAATAAAGCCAAGATTATAACTTGCTGAGAGAGAGTAATTCATTTGAACCCTTCATTGGGCTTTTAGCACTGCTTAGAGTCCAGTGCTCAGGTTACTGTCAACCAGGTTTTATTTAGCTGAAATGTGTATTAATACAAATGATGGAAGAGCTGGGAGAAAACTGCTGGTTATTGCCCTTCGTTTGCACAGACTTCTTCTGTCTATTCGTGTTTATGTGTTAATGACTTATTCTCTTGTTTTCTGGGGATAGAATAGTTTGTTGCCAGCTTCACTCTTGCTGGAAAGAGCAGGAGTGATTGCTAGGATCCCCGTGAGACTTGCTGTGCTTCGGTCTCCCTGTGTCGCAGGTCGGTCTAAGATGGCCGCTGTGCTTTTGGCAGAAAAACCTCACTGTGAGGAGATGGAGCTAAAATGGCCATGTGTTATTTTGTCCTTTCCCGCCTCCCACAAGATAAAGTCCAGGGAAAATGTACAGCAAAAACCCACCAGACTTGTCTACATGTCCCAGCAGCTGAACCAGTCTGCTCCCACCTGGCTCCGAGCACAAGCCAGGAATCTGTGCAGGGGTTTGGGTGAGAGTTCCGATATGGAAGCTGCGCACCAAGATGGCGGGTTGTCGCCTGACTCACCCAACTTCTCTCTCTCTATGTGTGCCACGCTAGGCTGTCTGCAGAACTCCCAGCCTGCTGGTAGGTATCAGCAGTCCCCGTTACACTCGACCAGCCAGCCTGCTGCCAACGTGGGAGTGAGTCTGTAACTCCGTCACCCGAAGAGCCAACTACTGCCAATGCCTCTCCAGCTTTACGGTTCCAGGGTTCCTCTGTCCTTGTAGAACAATTATGCAGTTTCCCCTGTTCTATGCCTCTGGCTGGCTGGCTGATATGTTTTTCCCCCACAATCTTCCTCAGGTCTGAGTCTCTCCTTCCCGGGGGAAGGGAGGAGATGGCTGAGATCTACCAAGGGTACAACAGGCCTGAATCCACGCTGCTATAAAAAGTCTTATTATCCCCACAAAAATGATATGTGCCTGTTCCGGGTATGTCTATAAATATGAATAAGGTAGTTATAGGGGTCCTTAGGTATAATTTTACCCCTCTATTAACAAAAACTTAAGTATTAGCCTGGAGCTCACTCACAGCTCGCTATCAATATTTCTCCTGATTGGCCAATTTATAATTTCTCTTGATTGGACAAAACGATTTATGATTGTAATCTTAGCAGAGATTTTTATGGGTGTCAACTAACAAAAGCTGCAACTTGCAAACTGAAAAAAAAAATAGCAAACATCAGGGCAAGTTTGTAAATGGTTATTTTAGTATTTTTTCATGCAAACATTTTTTTTCATACACTACTGATTCTTTTCTATCAGATGCATTCATAATCCAGGAAACTTAGCTATGCCTTTAAACACGTGTTTGACCCAACTTTGTCTCCTCAGTGTATTGAGAGGAACTATAAACAATGATGCAATTAATTGTGTTTTCTTATCTAATTTCCATTAATATTAATGGAGACAGAGGCATTTTTTAAACTACACTGTAGACCACTTATTTTTCATACAATTTTTTAAAATTACTATAATATAATATCTTAACTTATCTTAACCATTTATTATTTTTTTCATGCAGAATATAATAATACTAGAAATTTGCCCGTCAAAAATGATGGCAATAAAATGTGAATCCTGACAATACTGTTTGCCACACAATGGGAGCCTCTCCCCCTCTACTTTACTGGCCTCGCGATGAGCGCCTTCTGAGCTCATTGTGAGTCTCTCCCTCTGTCTACGTCCTCCCCTGTGTCTCATTTTCCCCCTCCTCTCCCTACCTTGTGTCTCCATCCCCTCCTGTGTTTTTACCCCCTCTCCCCCTGTGTCTTTCCCCCCTGTCCCCCTGTGTCTCTTTCCCCACCTCTCCCTCCCCTTTGTCTCTTGCCCCCTCTCCCTCCCCTGTGTCTCTTTCCCCCATGTCTCTTCCCCCCTCCCTCATGTCTGTTCCCCCCATTTCCCTCCCCTGTGTCTCTTCCCCCTCCTCTCCCTCCACTGTGTCTCTCCCCCCTCCTCTCCCTCCCCTGTGTGTCAACCCCCTCCTCTCTCACCCCTGTGTGTCGCCCCCTCCCCTTTGTCTCTTCCCCCCTCCTCTCCCTCCCCTGTGTGTCTCCCCCTTCCTCCTCTGTGTCTCTTCCCCTTCCTCTCACTCCTTTTTGTCTTTCCCCCTCCCACTCCCCTGTGTCTCTCCCCCTCCTATCACTCCCCTGTGTCTCCCCCCTCCTCTGTGTCTGTCCCGCCTCTCCTCCCCCTGTGTCTCTCCCCCTCCTCTCCCTCCCCTATGTGTCTACAACCCCATCCACTCCTACCCCTGTGTCTCTCCCCTCCCTGTGTCTCTTCCCCCCGCACCTGAGTCTCTTCCACCCTCCTCTCGCTCCCTTGTGTCTCTCCCCCTCCTCTCACTCCTTTGTGTCTCTCACCCCTCCTCTCACTCCTTTGTGTCTCTTCCCCTCCTCTCACTCCCCTGTGTCTCTTTCCCCCCTCCTCTCACTCCCCTGTGTCTCCCCCCTCCTGTGTCTCTCCCCCCTCTCATTCCACTGTGTCTCCCCCCCTCCCCTGTGTGTCTACCCCATCCTCTCACTCCCCTGTGTGTCTCCCCCCTCCCCTGTGTCTCTTCCCCCCTCTTCTCCCTTTCCTGTATCTCTCCCCCCTCACTCCTTTGTGTCTCTCCCCCTCCTCCTCTCACTCCCCTGTCTCTCTCCCCCTCCTCTCATTCCCTTGTGTCTCCCCCCCTCCTCTCACTCCTTTGTGTCTCTCCTCCCCTCCTCCTCTCACTCCCCTGTGTCTCTCCCCCCTCCTCTGTGTCTCTCCCCCTCTCATTCCCTTTTGTCTTCCTCCTCCTCTGTGTCTCTCCCCCCATCCCCTGTGTGTCTACACCCCTCCTCTCCCACCCCTGTGTCTTTCCCCCCTCCCCTGTGTGTCTTCCCTCGTCTCCCTGCCCTGTGTTTGTCCCCACTCCTCTCCCTGCCCTGTGTCTCTCTTCCCTCTCATCTGTCTTCCCCCTCCTTCCCTGTGTGTCTCCCCTCCTCTTCGACGCGCAATGTGCCTGTCCGGGCCCTTGCGCAATGCGCATGCGCGTCTTACTCTGCGCTATGCGTATGCTCGGGCCATTGCGCAATGCGCTTGCCTCCTGTCGCAAGCGTGACGACGAATCGCAGTTTGACAACTATTATATGTGATTTGAAAAGTAGTTTGAAATGTATGTAAACAATGTGTTCTGTGTCCCTTGAATTCAACATCTGTCTCCTCCAACATCATTTGTTTCTATGCTTCATGAAAATGTTAATCTTGTTAAGGATTTGTTTTTGGTGACTTTGGGCGACATATTTATATCTTCAAGTCTAGATTAGCGCTGACCAACTGGCAGCAAACCAGCTGACTTCTGTGCCCACTGACTAACAGGGATAATCACTTCACAAACCTAATGTTAAAATAAAACACTTGGGACAATTTAAACACTTAGGACATCATATATATATAATTATATATTTAGATATACATTTTTTTAAATAATTTTAAATCTGATCCGCCAGCACAGTAGGCAATATAAATCCAACCCACCAGGTCACTGGCCAATTAAAATCTGGCTGCCCACGCTAAATAAGTTGGACAGCACTGTATAGATGAAGGGAAAATACATTATTGTTTCTAATATTTTCTTTTTAAATTAAATCAAAAATGAATTAGGGGATAAAGGGACTCTTTAGGCAAAATATGTTTTGGTTTATATACATTTTTTAACATGATGACTTAATCAATTTGATCCTGCTCAAAGTAATTGAAATATAAAATGTGCACTTCACTTCTAAGAAATACCCTGTTTTCTCTCAAGTAGGGTGCCATTTTTTACATCGGTGACCTAATGCCATAGCCACACTCTGTTTGCATCAGCATGAGGCAATGGCATGTGAAGCCACTCCCCTGTGGGTGTGGCCTTGGGTCACAACTCTACATGAAAGTGAACAGGAAGAAAAGCGGATGTTCCAGAGGGTAAGAATATGTTAGTATGTCAGCCTCTGATAAGTGATGTGTAAATTTATATGACTATTACATTGAAAAGATAAAATGTATTAAGTCACCCACCATTATCTAAAGTAAGTTAATTGTTTAAATATTCCTTTGAAGTAGAACGCTGGTTTAATCATGTGTAACCTAAGATACTTCTACAGCTTTTTGCTTCTTTGCCTAAATGATATTTATTTCAATCATTGTAATTCATTGGCAAGACTGATTAATTCCAAGCCAAATAACAAAATATTCTGAATTTATTTTTCAGTTTGTGGTCAGACTAGGAAAATTAGATGAGCCTATTTTTCTTCTATTCAGTTTAAAATTTGCATGACAATCGTATACAGTTGCACACCAAACTTTGCCTAAAAGAAAGGCAGAAGAGTATAAATATAAGCATTCGTCAGTTTAAGAAAATATACATTATTGGAGAAGGATTATGAAGCAAATTATCTTTCCCATATATACCACGCATGATACTATATATACAGTGAGGGGGAAAAAGTATTTGATCCTCTACTGATTTTGAATGTTTATCCACTGACAAAGAAATGATCAGCCTATAATTTTAATGGTAGGTGTATTTTAACAGT
Source organism: Discoglossus pictus (assembly GCA_027410445.1). Lineage (NCBI taxonomy): Eukaryota > Metazoa > Chordata > Amphibia > Anura > Alytidae > Discoglossus > Discoglossus pictus. Next base: position 81,735,391 of record CM050171.1, on the reverse strand, counting down.
AAGAGACAGAAAAACAAAAAAGAAACCCCAAGAAAAACGCATGTCAAAAAAGTTATAAATTGATTTGCAGGTCAATGAGTGAAATAAGTATTTGGCCCCTTCGACTAAGTACTTGGTGGCAAAACCCTTGTTGGCAATCACAGAGGTCAGACGTTTCTTGTAGTTGGCCACCAGATTTGCACACATCTCAGGAGGGATTTTGTCCCACTCCTCTTTGCAGATCCTCTCCAAGTCATTAAGGTTTTGAGGCTGATGTTTGGCAACTAGAACTTTCAGTTCCATCCACAGATTTTCTATGGGATTAAGGTCTGGAGATTGGCTAGGCCACTCCAGGCCCTTAATGTGCTTCTTCTCTAGCTACTCCATTTTTGCCTTGGCTGTGTGTTTTGTGTCATTGTCATGCTGGAATACCCATTCACGACCCATTTTCAATGCCCTGGCTGAGGGAAGGAGGTTTTGACGGTGCATGGCCTTGTCCATCATCCCTTTGATGTGGTGCAGTTGTCCTGTCCACTTAGCAGAAAAACACCCCCGATGCATAATATTTCCACCTCCATGTATGATGGTGGGGATGGTGTTCTTGGGATCATAGGCAGCACTCCTCCTCCTCCAAACACGACGAGTTGAGTTGATGCCTAAGTGCTCGATTTTGGTCTCATCTGACCACAACAGATGAGCCTGTACCTTTGCTTTCTTGAGCACGGGGACCTTGCGGGCGCTGCAGGATTTAAGTCCTTCATAGCGTAGTGTGTTACTAATTGTCTTCTTGGTGACCATGATCCCAGCTGCCTTGAGATCATTAACAAGATCCTCCTGTGCAGTTCTGGGCTAATTCCTCACCGTTCTCATGATCATTGAAACTCCACGAGGTGAGATCTTGCATGGATCACCAGACTGACAGTTATTTTGTTTTTCTTCCATTTGCAAACAATCGGACCAACTGTTGTCACCTTCTCACCAAGCTCCATGGAGATGGTCTGGTAGCCCATTCCAGCCTTGTGTAGGTCTACAATCTTTTCCCTGACATCCTCCGACAGCTCTTTGGTCTTGGCCATGGTGGAGAGTTTGGAATTTGATTGATTGCTTCTGTGGACAGGTGTCTTTTATACAGGTAACGAGCTGAGATTAGGAGCACTCCCTTTAGCAAAGTGCTCCTAATCTCAGCTTGCTACCTCTATAAAAAACACATGGGAGGCAGAAATCTTGTTGATTGATAGGGGATCAAATACTTATTTCACTCATTGACTGTTATTCTCACTGTTAAAATATATCTACCATTAAAATTATAGACTGATCATTTATTTGTCTGTGGACAAACGTTCAAAATCAGCAGGGTATCAAATACTTTTTTTCCTTCACTGTACATTGTTTCTCAGTACACATTTCATTAAGTAACTACTCAACCAGATAGCTACAGCAATTATTCATGAAAGCTGACTTAATATACATAGATGATTGCAGTAACTGCTTTCTGTCTTGCTAGCTCCTACACTAGAAGCTGTACCACATTACTTTGTGGAACAATAGAAAGTTGTTGGCTGTGCTATCTGCAAAAAGACAATGTAATATGAAAGTTCATAGCTTGCTGATGGCCAACCTCATATTTTGACATTCTGAGGGAAGGGAAGAGCGGCCAACCTGGAACCCCCAAACACAAGTAGAGGGAAATTAAAAATCGATATATAGATGGGCTAATAAGGCTTAATAAACATGGAAGAGTACATGTATGGAATATTTGTTTATTTATTATAGTGAGTTACTGGCTTCTGTCTTGCAAGCTCCTACGCTAGGAACTGTACCACTTGTGGACCAATATAAAGTTGCTGGCTGTATAGCATTTACCTCAAGAAAGGGCAATATTTTCATCTCTGATGATGGTACATGATCTAGGACTAAGATTGTAAAATACTGAATTTAATTACTTATGTCTGAATCTGCAGTCCTCGTATGCGAGTATTACAATATATGATAAATATATAGTTACTGGGAACTTGCCCGTCAACAATGACGGGCGCCCCGTTATGAGTACTTTTGGCGCTCATCGCGTGGCTCGCAATGAGCCCCTATGTGTCTCTTTACTGCATCTACCCCCTGTCCCGTCCCTGTGTCTTTCTCCTCTGCGTGTGTGGTGAATGTTTGCGTGGCGCGCAGTTACTGCAGTTGGTTTTATTTTCCACGTCCCGCGTGCCTAGCGTTGTTGGTGTAAGTGTTAGGGTGTTCAGTGTCGTGTATTTTTAAAGTCCTGTAATCTAAAAGAGGTTGCTCTCGGAGTGGGTTATCATGTACATAGAACTAACCTATTAAGGTTGGTTTGTTCTCTGATAAGCACCTATGACTTATATATTATTATTTTTTTATTTAACAGAAACTGATACATTTGCTGTGGTTGTTGTTTGTTTAGATCAATTTGTAAGATCAAATCTGTCCCCTGATCTATTTGTAGAGCCTAGGTCTAAACAGCATATGGTGAAAGACATATTGAAATCACTCCTTTTTTCATCTTAAAGACTCATTAAGTTTACGTTTGTTTATTTGTATTTATTTAAGTGTTTACAGCATTTTATACAGACTACATGTTATCTTTTCTTTTGATGAAAGTATAGAGTTTTAGATTATGAAGAAATCAATCCTTCTGAAGTCATTTTTTTTATTGTTTTTGATTTTCTGAAGGTATAGTTTTAGAACTAGTGATTTCTGGAGCTACATGAATATGAGTGTAAATGTTCTACCACAATGAATATTAGTGTTAGAAATATTATATTATAAAGTTATGAATTCAGTATAATTCCCCCTTGTTTAGTTCTTTGTGCCAGTCATTTTAGCTCTGTGTTAGATGTGCTCATCTCTGTTAGGGATACAGGCCATTTTACAATCAGATCCCCCTAATTTAGGAATGGATAGGAATGTTAGAGTTATTATGATTTGCTGCTTTTACATTTTTTTCTATCTCTTGTTTTAGAGAGCCAGACTTGAAGGTGATGGAGGTACTGAGACATGAGTGACATGTACAACCTTAGTGATTGCACTGAGATCATGCTGCATACGTTACATGTACGGTAGTTGTGGATCACGGTTTGTCACACACATCTTCCATTTCCCCTAGTGAATACCTAGTCACATTTAGTGTTTTCACTAAACATCTAATAAAGATGCTACAAACATCTACACACTTTTCAACAGGAGCAAACAATAAAGTGTCCTTTAAAGGAGTGGTTTCTGCAATACAACCACTATACGGTATAAAAGACAAGATAAGTCGCATGGAAGCAAGCAAGGTATGTGACATATGAAGACACAAAGCGCACAAGAGGGACACAGGGGGCAGCACATTTCCCACCCTCGGCTTATACTCGGGTCACTAAGTTTTCCCAGTATTTTGTGGTAAAATAGGTGCCTTGGCTTATACTCGGGTCAGCTTATACTCGAGTATATACGGTATATACAATCACAGTGGCCATTTAAAGGACAACTGCAGTTCAGGAAAAAAAAATACTTTTTTGTCTTTGTATGTACCAAGTTAAGAGTGGTAACAGCTATATAAGCTATGGACGTAAAACTTTTTTTTTTTAAATCTCTGGTTATGAGTACAGGAATGCATTGTGTGTTTGTTACATTACATAAAGAAAAGGGTTCTTCACAGTAAGGGTGGTTAATCTGTGGAATTCTCTACCAGAGGAGGTGATGACAGCGGATTCGATAGATAGCTTTAAAAGGGGACTGGATTTATTTCTAATTAAAAAGGGAATTCAGGGTTATCATGGATAATTAGAGAGGCAGTATTGATCCAGTGAGAAGTCCGGTCGCCGGTGTCTGGGATCAGGAGGGATTTGATTTTTTTTTGTGTGTTTTTTTACTTTTAAACTAATTGATTAATAGTTAATCCGCATATTGCAGATCGGAGGAGATCTTGAAAGGTTGAACTTGATGGACTGAAGGTCTTTTTTCAACTTTAAATACATAGGGCCTCATTCTATTATCGGCCGTAGGAGATGCGGGGCAGCAAGGACCGGCCGCAAGCTATTTGCCTATTCTATTCCCCTCCGGCCGGGGATTCTGGCAGGCTTGCGGCCGGCGCCTTGCTATCCCTTGCGGCCGCTTGCGCCGGAGGAAAGCCTTTGATCTAAAACGGCCGCAAGAGATTCGGCCGCAAGAAAATCCTGGTTGCTATTCAATTGCTCCGGGAACCCTCTCTGCAAGGCTAAAACCGAGCCGCAGCTTACTTGCAGGAAAGAGGTCCCGCTAGCACCAATTAAGCACATTATAAAGCCGAAATAAAGCCATCCTGCACTCTGAGGAGACTATAAAGTGATTGTAGGTGTTAGCAAAAATAGCACAACATTCCCCTACACTCAAATCCGTAAATAAATTATTTTTTAATTTATGTCACATATCCATGTAAAAAGTCCAGAGGGCTTGGAGCACCTCAGACCCGCCCACGCTGCGGCCGGAAAATAAAGAGTTAATGTAAACTCGGATTTGGGCTGATGTGCAAGCTTGAGAGGGGGTTGCTATTAATACTCATGTCCCCCAATATGATCCCTACCATTTACAGAGCTTTACAGTGCCGTCTTGAATTTATTTTTGCGTTTAAAGATTTCTGAGCTTACGGCCGGTTGCAAGATATACGGTCGGCCATAAGGGGAGATCCTTGCCGTATAATTGAATTCCAAGATAACCGAACCCCCGCAAGGAATCGCAGCCTTGCGGACGTTTTACGGCCGATAATAAAATGAGGCCCTATGTAACTATGTAACTATGTAACATACTGAGCTGGATGATGAGGGTGATTGTTTGTTTAAGTGGAGCAAGGGTTGGGGAAGAGGAAACAGGCAGAGGACCGGAGCAATTGTTTGATAACTGGATAAGACTGAAATTGACACGGCACCCCTTCCCTCTCACTGGCCCAGAAGTAGGTCATTGCATCAAAGGATGTAATCATAGCTCTGCAGAAATGTAAACGTACCTCTCACACACAACTTCCACCAATGTATAATGGATCCCTCTAGGGTACAGCAGTGGAAAATAAAAACTAACTGTATTACTTTTTTCCTGCTTAATTATTTTAGTCAGACTCAAAGTTTTCAAACATATATTTGTTTTTTCGTTGTGCAGTGGTCCTTGATAGTTACTGTCTTCATCCAGATTAATTACAAAGACAAACAATACAAATTACCACAGATCACTGCAAACTTCCCACAATGAGTCTCTACAATGGCAATTCCCAAAAGCTAATTCCAAGATATTACTAAATTGATGACAGTTGTTTATAAGTTCAAGGGTTCCCAGCAGTGGCCCTCAAAGACCAGATGTTAAGGATATCCTCAAACGAGCCTTGTGAACAGATCCACTAATTTTGCTGATAATGAACACCAACTTGTTTTATTGCTGACCAGTAGTGCTGACTTCTCCAAATACTTTACTAATGTGTCTCTATGTCTCAGAAACAAATCATCTGTTCATTTTGGAGAGCTATAATTGGAACAAAGCAGATAAAGTGTTTGAAACCATTAACTAACTATCTGATCTGGCAATTTCCATTTTCTCTGTAGGTAGGAAAGTACACACACAACGTTCACAGGAGTTGTTGCACATGCTAACCTTCCGGATTTTTACTTCCTAATGTATAACAAATTCCCATTTTATGCATATTGATCCATTTACAAAGGATTCAAAAAATTACCCAGTGGCTTTTGCCAACATATAAGGCTTATATTCCAATTATCTTTCATGTATTATACATGATGCATAAAATCTTCAAAGCATATGCCTTCAAAGAAAAGGGAGGGCAGATTTATAGTGCAAAGGAGGAAAACTTTATATAAATATATTATATTATATTCTTTATTTTTCCCACTGAAATTTCGTAGACAATAATAATAATTATGAGTCAGTCCAGTGGCAACCTTATTCAGTGTACATCCTGTCAAATGTTTGCACTACTGGAACAGATGATCCAGGGTCCATACCTCTGTGACAGGTGTGAGCATGTTGCCTCTTTGGAAGCTCAAATTGAAGATCTGGAGAGGAGAATTGCAGCACTTAGTGATATTGCTCCACTGGAAAGGGAGTTGGTGCTCACGGAGCACAGTTTAGCTGGGCCTAGTATGGAGGGAGGAGCTGGGGCTAGTGAGGATGGCCAGGGAGGTAGCTGGGTTACAGTTAGAAGGGGAATCAGAGGGTACAGGAGGAGGCAGGCCAGTTCTGAGTTGGCAAACAACAACAGATTTGCCAGATTGAGTGAAACTGTTGGCGATGTCCATTCAGGAATGGCAATGCCAGATAGAGCTGTTCCCTCTAACAGCCGGACGAACAGCTCTACTGGAGAAGAGGGAGGGCAGAATAGGCAGAGCAACAGACATGTTTTGGTGGTAGGGGACTCTATTATTAGGAAGGTAGACAGGGTAATTTGTCACCCAGATCCCAGCAATCGAACAGTTTGCTGTCTCCCGGGTGCTCGGGTTCGGCATGTTGTGGATCGGGTGGATAAATTATTGGGAGGGGCTGGTAATGAACCGGCGGTCTTGGTACACATTGGTACCAATGACAAAGTTAGTGGAAGATGGAGCGTCCTAAAGAATGATTTTAGAGAATTAGGGAATAAGCTTAAAGCAAGGACCTCCAAGGTAGTATTTTCTGAGATACTACCAGTGCCACGTGCTAGCCCAGGGAGGCAGAAGGAGCTTAGGGAGGTTAATGCGTGGCTAAAAAAGTGGTGCAGTGCAGAGGGTTTTGGGTTTTTAGAGCACTGGGCTGACTTCTCACTTGGGTACAATCTCTATAGCAGGGAGGGATTGCACCTTAATGATGAGGGCGCTTTTGTGCTAGGGAATAGGATGGTAGAACGGCTGGGGGAGTTTTTAAACTTGTAGGTGGGGGGGAGGGACTATATAGAAGTATTGGGGTAAATAGGGTAGAGAGGGAAAGGGATGAATTATTTACCCATGGGGGAGGAGAAGGGGGGAGGGTTACAATAGAAAGTAGGGAGATATTAATAGGGGCCTCAAATACAGTGGCAGGCACTTCACATCAGCAGAGCCATAGCAACATAAAGTGTATGATTGCAAACGCAAGAAGTTTGCCTGGGAAAATGGATGAGCTAGAAATATTAGCAGTACAAGAAAAATGGGGCTTAATAGGCATTACGGAAACATGGTGGGATGAATCTCATGACTGGACTGTTAATCTGGATGGTTATAACCTATTTAGGAAAGATAGGGGAAATGGTAAAAGAGGAGGAGGGATCTGTCTTTATGTTAAGCCTGAATTTAAGCCTATAGTTAGAGAAGATATTTATGCTGGCACTAACGGCATCATTGAATCCTTGTGGGTTGAGCTAAATAGTGGAGGAGCTAATTCTAAATGCATATTGGTGGGAGTATGCTATAAACCCCCAAATATAGCTGAAAGTGAGGAAATACAATTATTGTTACAGATTGGAAATGCAGCTAAGCATGGGCAAGTTCTAATAATGGGAGACTTTAATTACCCTGATATAAACTGGATAAACGAGACCAGCAGCTCAGCTAAGGGGAGCAGGTTCTTGAGTACACTCAGGGATCATTATCTAGCCCAGGTAATACAAGAACATACTAGAAATGGGGCCATCTTGGATTTAGTCATCACAAGTAATATTGATATAATATCAAATGTAAAAATAGGGGAACCCTTGGGGAACAGTGATCACAACACAGTCTCATTTGAGATTGAATACAAAAAACAAAGTTGTAAGGGGCCAACAAAAACTCTAAATTTTAAAAGGGCTAACTTTAATGGGCTACGGGCAGCAATACAACATATAGACTGGGACAAAGAACTTACAGGGAAGAATACTGAAAATAAATGGACAACATTCAAATCCTTACTAAATAAACATACTCATCAGCATGTACCATGTGGAAATAAAATAAATAGGAGTAAATCACATCCCATGTGGCTTAACAATGACTTAAAGATCATGATGAGGAAAAAGAAATATGCATTTAAATTATACAAGAAGGAGGGAACAGAGGCATCTTTATGTGACTATAAGGAAATCAACAAGGCTTGCAAAAGGGCTATTAGACTGGCTAAAATAGAAAATGAGAAGTCAGTTGCAATGGAAAGTAAGACTAACCCTAAAATATTTTATAAATATATTAATGGGAAGAAGGCCAGGAAGGAATCGATAGGACCATTACAATGTGACACAGGCCATCTGATAATTAGTGACCAGGAAAAGGCAGATGAGCTAAATAGGTTCTTTTCGTCGGTTTACACAAGGGAGGTACCAGTGGTTGGGACACTGCAACATTATGGGGCTACACTACCTTCACTAAATAATTGGTTAACGCAGGAAGAAATACAAAAGAGGTTGGAGAAAATAAATGTTAATAAAGCCCCAGGTCCTGATGGAATACATCCAAGGGTACTGAGGGAGCTGGGTTCTGTAATAGCCAAACCATTATATCTAATCTTTAAAGACTCGCTCACTACAGGGTCTCTACCAGATGACTGGAGAAAAGCAGAGGTGATACCTATATTTAAGAAGGGATCTAGAGCAAATCCGGGGAATTATAGACCAGTGAGCCTCACTTCTGTAGTTGGGAAGCTTTTAGAAGGGTTAATAAGGGACAGAATACAAGAATATGTCTATTTGAACAGGATCATAGGTAGCAGTCAACATGGATTTATGAAGGAAAGGTCATGTCAGACCAATCTAATTAGTTTTTATGAGGAGGTTAGTAGGAACTTGGATCAGGGCAACTCAGTGGATGTAGTCTTTTTAGATTTTTCAAAGGCATTTGATACAGTGCCACATGGAAGACTAGTGAGCAAACTAAGGGATACAGGAATTGCAGTAAATATCTGCTCATGGATCGAGAGCTGGCTAAAAGACAGGAAGCAAAGGGTTGTTGTAAATGGAACATACTCCAATTGGTCTAATGTGATAAGTGGGGTTCCTCAGGGCTCAGTATTGGGTCCTCTCCTTTTTAACATATTTATTAATGACATTGAAGTAGGACTCGAATGTAGTGTCTCCATTTTTGCTGATGACACTAAGTTGTGCAAGGTAATAAAATCAGATAATGATGTACTTTCCCTACAAAAGGATTTGCATAAATTAGAGAAATGGGCGGCTAAATGGCAGATGAGATTTAATACAAATAAATGTAAGGTTATGCATTTGGGAAGGAACAATAGCCAAGCAATCTATAATCTTAATGGAGCAAATCTAGGGGTATCAGATATTGAAAGGGATTTGGGAGTACTAGTGGACAACCACCTAGGTAACAGCGCTCAAAGCCAAGCAGCGGCTGCAAAGGCAAATAAAATATTAGCATGTATTAGGAAGGGTATAGAAGCCAGGGAAGAAGATATAATTCTGCCATTATACAAATCTCTAGTACGCCCTCATTTGGAATATGGAGTACAATTTTGGGCACCACCTCACAAAAAAGACATTTTAGAGCTGGAAAAAGTACAGAGAAGGGCTACAAAACTAATAAGGGGAATGGAGGGGCTAAGTTATGAAGAAAGACTAGCAAAATTAAACTTATTTTCGCTAGAAAAAAGGCGTCTAAGAGGAGATATGATTACGTTATTTAAATACATCCAGGGTCAATATAAGGCTTTGTTAAGTGAACTTTTTGTAGCAAGAGATTTTCAACTGACAAGAGGACATCCGTTGAGGTTAGAGGAAAAAAGATTTCACCTTAAACAAAGAAAAGGGTTCTTCACAGTTAGGGTGGTTAAACTGTGGAATTCTCTACCAAAGGAGGTGGTGACAGCGAATTCGATAGACAACTTCAAAAAGGGGTTAGATATATTTCTGAATAAAGAGGGCATTCAAGGCTATCCTAGATAACTAGCAAGGAATATTGATCCAGGGAGAAATTTGATCGCCAGTTTCTGGGGTCAGGAAGGAATTTTGCTTTTTTCCCCTTATGAGACAATTGGCAAAGTTTCAATGGTTTTTTTTTTTATGTTTGCCTTCCTCTGGATCAATTAACAATAATTAACAATTAACAATAATAATAAATAGTCCAAATTAAAAAGATCAATAGAGATCTAAAAAGGTTGAACTTGATGGACTAACTCTTTATTCATTCTCCAATACTATACTATTAATAATTATTTAATCAATAATTTAATTAATAACTAATCCGCATATTGCAGATCAGAGGAGATCTTAACAGGTTGAACTTGATGGACTGAAAGTCTTTTTTCAACCTTAATTACTATGTAACTATGTAACTATGTAACTATATGCTTAAATATTAATAATAGTTGGATTTGAGTTCTTTAAAAAATGTTACTATAATCATTTATTGTGTTTGTCATTGAGATGTGAAAAATAACATTCTAAAATAACTACATATCATAATACAATCGCACTATAAAGCACAGATATGCTATGTTGAGTCTCTTTATTACATTGTTTACTTGTCATAGTCTTCCAAAGCTTTCAAAGCTAAGAATATACTGAACAGCAGATGTTCCCTGGCCATTATGGCAATTAACACAGCTTCTCATTATCCCATTACACTTGTCAACAAAGCAGCCCTTCAATTGCAGATGTAAAATACTAAACTGTGTCGTAAAACTCTTTTTAAGTCTACAAGGTCTGAATGATAAACCTGGTAATTAAATAGGCCCAGTGGTTCATAAACAAATACCATGTGAATACCAATAAAATACAAAACATTGGAGAGAAGATGTAAAAAAATTGTATTCTGCTAATGTTTTTCTGCCCTAGGCCCATTTAAATGTGTATACTCAATGCTTGCATACTTCGGATACTACCATTCTCCAAATATGACCACACACACACTGTATATGTTTAATTATCAATAAAATAGAGGAAGGCACTACGTGCATTTGATTTTAAGCTCATTCATTCTTTTGTAATGTGTTAAAATAGTTTGTAACCTGTACTTAACCCCTGTATAGCGCTACGGAAAATGCTGGCGCATTACAAGTCAAGGCTAATGATAAGGACTTATCTCACATAATGATTTTGAGTATCTAAATATGCTGCCCTAGGCCTGGGCATTGTTGTCCTATTGTTAGCAAATATGGTGTAATTTCTTATTGGAAGCAGTGTGTAGTTGTTGAGGGAAAATTGAGTGAATGCAGATAGAATATTTGCATTATAGTACAGGAAATAAAAAAAAAGGATAACATATTGATAATTACAATTTAACAATAATTACACTATGACACCAAAACAGAAAGCTTATTATTTGGCTTGTTTATTTTAGACACAAAATGTGTCTGTTTTAACAAAGAGACAGAGTAGTATGGTCTATTGCTGGTAGGTGTTCTCCACCAGTATGGATGCCTCTGACCATGGGTGTAGGAACTGGGAATATGTGTAGAGAAGCAGTTGTGTGGTATTTTTATACTATATGTGGTATCCCCCTGAGACTGTCTTTGGCTCCTACACCCATGCCTCTGACAGTCATGGAGAGTATAAGAACTCAGTGGAACTCCCTCTTGCTAGTTATCTAATATAGTGAGTTTATAAATGGACAATTACCCTTATGCTATTACTCAGCATTCTCTCAAACAAGGTATTAATATGTTGAGTATGAATCTGGTTTTGAATACTCAGTGTTATGTGAAGCTTAGTTTCATTACACTGCATTATATAAAGCATGGTTGGAATAAAGACATTATATAAAGCTAATTGTAAGCACCTAATATAGAAATAAAAACAATATTACAGATCAGCAACATTTACAACAAAACTTGCACCTAGTCAAGTGCATAATAATTACATTGTGGCACCAAAACAAAAAGCTTATTTATTTGATTCATTTTATTCACCATATTAGAACTGCTTTGAGTAAATACAACCTATGCTACGAAGTCTTAGTGGTAGCTGGTGGAAAAAAGAAGCAATTCATAGCAATTATTTGCACAATTTACTGCAGATGTGGTCCATTACAACTGCAGAGGAAGTGGAGAGGAATTTCCTTTGAATATCCCACTTACGTATATTTACAGCACAATGAAACTTCATTGGATTCTCTGATAGAAACAACAATATTTTATTTGCATTCAATACACCTTAATATATCTGAATGTAACACAAAGCTGGATTTTGGCTTATTAGAAGAGCCCCATGAACACTCAGTAGCTATTTCCAGTATAATGTGTGATGCACTGAATCTTACATTTCCAAGAGACCTGTCCTGTCTTGCAAAACTTAGAGCACTTACTTGGGTTTCAGAATAGGAAGCAAGCCAGGTAAGCACAGAAGCACAGAAATGTACCATTACACCAACAAAAATCCAAGTCCATGAATCAGAGCCACATTAGTAACCAGAATAGGTGAAATGTAATACTTAAAAACAGACACATGTCCATAACACTGAAGTTTGAAAAAAACTCAAGTCATGCATTGCAAAAGCAAACATTCAGTTAGTAGAAATGTAAGGACCACTGCACAAAGAAAACAAAACATTTTGTTGGAAAACTTGAATTCTGACTCAGAGTATAATTATGCAGGAAAAGAGTCATACATCAAGTTATTAATTAAAAAAAAAAAAAACATTGATGCTTCTGCAGGACCCCAGAGAGATCCATGATAGATTGGTGTAAGTTGTATGTGTAAGAGTAGCATTTACAATTATGAAGAGCTATTGTTGCAGTGAATGATGCAAGGTGTCTGCTTCTGGGACAGTGAGAGGGAATGGGCATTGTGTCTATTTCAGTATTATCACATTTTCTTTTCAATGGCTCTCTGTTCCCTCCTTCCCCATCCCCTCTCTCCAATGATAGCCAAAACACACACTCTCATAATTCAAGTGATGTAAAAAACACAAAATGGTTTCCTATATTTATAAATCAGATTTTCCCACAAAAATGCTTTATGCCCACGGCTTACCGCAGCTGCTAATGTTATTAATTAGGCAAGGGTCAAGTGTCTTTTTTTTTTCTTGAACTGCAAAGGTCATTTAACAAGGCCAATATTTCTCTTGTAGTTTATGCATTATGAGAGTCTACTGTCAACCACCTTCATTATAGATGGCAGTTTTAACAAAGAGGAGACAATGGCATCTGCCAGGGCTATGGTCCTCCACAATCATGGCTGCCTCTGATTGTCATGGTAAGTATGTTTAGGAATTCAATGGATCTTCCTCCCCCTGGATATCTAATACAGTGAATTTAGAAGTGATTAATTATCCTGTTTTCATGTCTTCTTTCCTCCAGATATTTTTTTAAGATCAAAGCAAACCAATCTCGATCACCTATTTAATTATTTTATTTGCGTCATCTATGCTCTTTTTAACTGACACATAAAAGTATGTTTGACTTCCTATCAGTGTCCTTCTGTGTCTGACAAGACCAGCATATGCTTGTAAATCTAATTCACCCCGTCTCTATGCTCTTATTTTTATTGCCTCTTTAATAAGAAAAACATGGGATAAGATGGGAGAAAATGTACTTGACAAGAACCTCCCAAATCCTAGAAACTCAACATATACAACAACATTTATTTTCCAAATTGTTCGACATCAGTCTTTTTATAATAACTCTTGGAAGCTTGTAAAAATTCTATTTTTACCATTTGTTTCTTCTCCAGACAAGCATTTTCTGTAATCTGCTTATTGCTAGACAGCCTACTCTCAGTATAGAACATATATATATATATATATATATATATATATATATATATAGTATCTGAGAGCTCAATATGTTATATATAGTATTATAATCCTTTATTAGACAAAATAATATATATCGAAAACATGTATGAATAAAAATACAAGTATAGCAAGATCTGATACAATAAAGTTTTACCACTATTGACCACAGGAACTCACATAGAAGGGTGTTTTTAATACTGGAGAAGCAACATGAGTAGTGACGAAACGCCTCTTTAATAAGAAAAACATGGGATAAGATGGGAGAAAATGTACTTGACAAGAACCTCCCAAATCCTAGAAACTCAACATATACAACAACATTTATTTTCCAAATTGTTCGACATCAGTCTTTTTATAATAACTCTTGGAAGCTTGTAAAAATTCTATTTTTACCATTTGTTTCTTCTCAAGACAAGCATTTTCTGTAATCTGCTTATTGCTAGACAGCCTACTCTCAGTATAGAACATATATATATATATATATATATATATATATATATATATATATATATATATATATATAGTATCTGAGAGCTCAATATGTTATATATAGTATTATAATCCTTTATTAGACAAAATAATATATATCGAAAACATGTATGAATAAAAATACAAGTATAGCAAGATCTGATACAATAAAGTTTTACCACTATTGACCACAGGAACTCACATAGAAGGGTGTTTTTAATACTGAAGAAGCAACATGAGTAGTGACGAAACGCCTCTTTAATAAGAAAAACATGGGATAAGATGGGAGAAAATGTACTTGACAAGAACCTCCCAAATCCTAGAAACTCAACATATACAACAACATTTATTTTCCAAATTGTTCGACATCAGTCTTTTTATAATAACTCTTGGAAGCTTGTAAAAATTCTATTTTTACCATTTGTTTCTTCTCAAGACAAGCATTTTCTGTAATCTGTTCCTCTAAACATGGGGTTACAGATCATACTGTGTTTACTGGAATCATTTAAACTATGTTATAAAGTGTTGGGTAATTTAGAGCTTTTTAATGACACTTCCATTTGATGGTGCAGAAGACCCTACATTATGCTGAATTTCAACATGTGTTTCATCATTATATAGAGCCGTATTCAATTGGCCAAATCGCATTTTAATAAGGCCCATAGTCAGTAGTTAAAATGATAAGCTTTATTGAAGAAGACAATATAACTTATCGGATGCTTATACTGTAAAGTACAATGCTGTATTATCTTATGTCTTTAATAAAAATCAATGTTAACAAAAATAAAACAAATCTGCAATAAAAAAATAATATTTTTTTATGTTTCATTTTGGTGTTATATCAGTCTCAGGTATCAAGGATTTTTTACATATCGAGCCACCCACATGGACTAAAACAGTATTGTCATTCATTTTTATTATTTTGTACATTTCCGAAATGCAAGTTTGATCGCATGTGGGACCTCTAAACGCTAATTGATTGATGTTTAACCTCCATGTTTTACTTACATAATGATGACGGTCTTATTTACTATTGGCTCTTTGTAAATCAGTAGTTACGGCCTTGCTTGATTGAACATGATCACGCTCAAGTCAAATATTTATTTTGTGACATGGTAGTACGCTTTTCTTTTTAGAAAGGTAAAGCTATAAAAAGGCTTACCTCATAATCAGAAAATGAATGAATAGGTGGGACCAATGTACTACATCCCCTTCTGGATCACTAACTTGTTGTTCTGAATGGGCTTCTGTAATTTAATAAAGGGGGGAACTATACCATGTAGGGTCCTCCAAGATGGGCATTTCATAGCAGAGAGGTCAGACAAATTGCAGTCCACTGGAGAAGGAACTGGCAAACCAATCCAATATCTTTGAAATGTAGAAAGACAAAAATGGAAGGGGGGGGGGGGGAGATGCAACAACCTCTGGTGCAGGTCACTTGGATAACCAATATATCTTTCTATGTATTTCAGAGATGAATAAGAATGGACACTCACCTTACTAGACCTCAAGCATGTGAGGTACTAGAATCATCTGATTCTTCACTCTGGTCTGGTGTCTTGTGGGTCTACCAATTCTCTGTAGTACTATTCAATATATGTTCTTATTTGAGGTATATCAAGTGTGAAATCCTTATTTCTTATACGATTTCAAAGGCTACCATATAGATCAGTAGCTTATTGCTAGACAGCCTACTCTCAGTATAGAACATATATATATATATATATATATATATATATATATATATATATATATATATATATATAGTATCTGAGAGCTCAATATGTTATATATAGTATTATAATCCTTTATTAGACAAAATAATATATATCGAAAACATGTATGAATAAAAAATACAAGTATATTAAGATCTAAAACAAAAAAGTTTTACCACTATTGACCACAGGAACTCACATAGAAGGGTGTTTTTAATACTGAAGAAGCAACATGAGTAGTGACGAAACGCGTCTATCACATGAAAACCTTATGGATTAGCACAAACAGACACAAGATGTGCCTGGCGTCCTGTGGTACATATGGTCACGGGGAGTAGGACACGACTGAACGACAGAACAGCAAATGTGCTTCATGCATACAGAACACAGCAATAAATAATTTCGACCACAAGTGCCCCCATGCACACAGGCTATAATATACATAAATAAAATATCATTCATTATATCATACACACATATTATACATGTATACAGACACAAGATAAGTAAGATAAGTTATAGATTTAACACTATGAAAACTTCTGGCCACACATAAAACATAAGAATAATTAGGTCTGTCTGGGGATGGAGGGGGCAATTATAGGAAAGAGGCAGTCAATTATTTCTCACAAAATTGACCAAGATCTAAATGTCTTTGTGACAATACAATGTCCGAAATCAATATATTTATACAATGGCATTTAGAAAGGCACAAGGAAATAAATTTACATGGTAAAAGGGATCAAGAAAAGTACAAAATATGGCTGATTATGTAAGCATATGGGAAACTTCAGTTGAGGTTTCTGATAAAGTCATTAACAATATGGCTATCTAGAAGAAAGGGGCCTAGGGTGCTTTAATGGACTCACGTCAGCTAATTTACTACCCCTGATCTAGATCATCAAGCCTAAACACCTACAAAAATATCTATGTATCTAGTAAAATATTATGTGTGTTTATTGCACAGTAAACATACTGTGCCACTCTAGTATATATCCTGAAAAAGTATCTAATAATTCATTTGTATTTTCTTTAGAGGAAAACTTCACGTGCCATGTTAGTTTTGCTTAATTAACCATTATTTTTGGCATCCGTGCAATCCAAATAATAAAAAAGCAAATAGTTAGTCATATAGAATTGATATTAAAAGAACGCTCTTGTTAGTTCTTCTGTTTTGCTCCATACATGTCTTTCTCCTTTACAAGCGGTTTTCTGTCTGCCAGCAGATGTCTTACACTTATCAAGTCAATGCCAAGTTTAACACATTGGGTGTTAGATTAGCACATTTTGCACAAATGTAACACTTGCCTGAATTTGTAAAAAGACTCTATACAAAAGCAGTAATCTAAATCAATCAAGGGAATTTGGAGGATTCCATAGATAACTCCATGGAATTCCAAACCATCTACCTTTCCTTTCATAAATTCCCATCCTGCACTGTATTTGACATTTGTTATTACAAATCCAAAGCAAAATTATGTCACAGCCTTTAAAGGATTCTGGCAATCTCAAAAATGTTGTTTTTTAAGTTATTATTGATAAGAATATAACTGGTTATACGTTATTAGCCTCATTCAATTGAGGATCGTAAATCCAAAAAAGTAGGACTAACATTTGCGGGGCTGCTGCAGGCCTGATTTAAGGTGCTATTCAATTGGCCGGGCCCGCAAGTTTGGAGCCAGTTTCGAGAATCGGAAAGCATTCGCTTGACAGTAGTATTTGCGGGCTTGAACACGATTGTGGATGCACAGCGCCCAAATAAAATACTTTATTTCATGTTTAATTTCCGTCCAAAGTCCTACGGGCATGAATGACCTCCAAGCCCGTAACTCGTTAGTCAAGCCCGTAGGACTTCAATGAAATACGGAGGTTGTATTCCAAAGTCTTACGGGCTTGGAGGTTGAAGACCGTAGGACTTTGGATGAAAATCGAATTGAAATAAAGTACTTTATTTATGCCAATTTGCGAGCTTGAGAATGTTGTGCTATTAATTCTAAGACCTAACTTCACTTTCACTTTTATTAAAAGTACAGTATTGCTTTTTTATTTGCTTTTAAAGTGCTCCGATTTGTCATTAAGCCCTTTGGGAGATCTCCTTGGTCCCATTAACCTGTGGTTGGAGTTTAGCCATTTATGGGCTTGACGGAGTGGTTAGCGAGGGAAAATTGGAGAAGTTAAATAGACATTTGCGATTTTAGTGATCGCAACACTTGCAGCCTTAAAAGATCGAAGGATTTGAGGGAAGTAACTTGTGATTTAAAAAATTGCTAGAAATCGCAGCTCTAAGCCCGTAACTCAATTGGAGCCCGCAAACGGAAGGCAATTGAATAGCAAAGTATCTTGTGACGTCCAATTGCGATCCCAGATCTCAAAATCGCAGCAATTGAATGAGGCTATATATTAGCTACCCCTGGGATATTTGGCATTGTTTTTGCTGTATTAGAATGCAAATAAATGCCTCCCAATTGGTTATTGGCTGCTTTAATATGCTAATTTATAACACAATCTGCTTTTTTGTTTCTGTGGCAAAACAATGTACCCCAATGATATCATACAGTTAGATACCCTCACCTACACTTATCAAGCACTCTGAGCATACAGACCCAGATACTAGCATAAAGGAGCCACAAACAATGCTGAATTTGAGCCTCATTCAATTGCAAGCCCGCAATTGCCTCCAAACTGCAGGTCAAATTTTTTCTAAACATTTAGATGTATTCAATTGTCTCTAACTCGCAACTTCCCTCTCACAGCCTCCACATGCAAACCATGCACTCGTAAGTAGGATTTCGGGGGGCATGATCATAGGATCTGACAACATTTAAACAGGCTCGTAATTTACTTCTTAAACACTCGCAATACTTCTTAGTCACAGCTAATTGTAAATGAGACCGTCATCATGACTTCAGTAAAACATGGAGTTTATACTACAATTAATTAGTGTTTACAAGTAAAATGTGTGATTGGACTCACCTTACAGTTTTGTAGAAATTAATAAAAACCATTAAAGCAACTATTCTAGTCCATGTGGATTCCATGATATGTATTAATCCCTTAATACTCAGGATCAATATAACACAGAAATAAAAGTTAAACATAATATTTTTTTATTGCAGATTTGCAAGCTTGAGACTGTTGTGCAATTAATTATAATGCCTTTCATTGCTTTCCCAGTATTTTAAAATACAGTTGTGTGTGTTTATTTGCTGATGCAGTTATGTGAACAGGTGTTTAAACCACTTTGCGGGTCCTATCTAGTACTCGTATAATTTTTTGATAAATTTGGCATTTACGGGTTTGAAGGCAATTGTGGACTTGTTGAATTTTTGTAATTGAATATCGATTTTGCGTCTTTAGCTCTGGTAACATTTGTGGGCTTGAAAAAACAATGATGGAGATAGGACAGAGGCCAGTTTTTGACAAGCCCGCAGTGATTTTGAGCCTGTAAATCTCATTGAAATGTGAGTTGCTAAATGTATCTAATTGAATATCAGTAACATTTACAGACTACATTACAGGTTCAAGTAATTGCGGTTTGGACAATTTCACTAATTTGGGACTCTATCTGGAATTATTTACAGTACAGAAAATGGATAGCACAATGTATAGACTTTTCAAGATAAAGACTATTCAAGATGAAAACAACTTCTGGTTGGGACCACAATGTGTTTTTAAGCCTCCATAGAAAGCTAAGGGTAAACTCTGGTTCTTTTACATCTCTCCCAGTGATGCAGGAAATTGTTTATCATTTGGTCCAACAAGAGTTAACAGCAGGTCAAGATTTCAATACCTCTCTGCTTGAACACAGGAGAATCAATCAGAATGAATACAAATGAGTATCTCACACATACAAAAACAGAGAGAACCTGGATAGAAGATAGGACTCGCAAGGGGGTTAAACACCTGATCGTAGCACTGTAAAAGCAAATAAAAAATCAATACTGTATGTTAAAATACGGGGAAAGCAATGACAGACATTAGAATTATTTGCACAACAGTCTCAAGCTCGCAAATATGCAATCAAAAATTATTTTTTTAATGTTTCATTTCCATGTTATATCAATCTTGGGAATCGAGTTAATACATGTCAGGCAACCCACATGGACTAGAACAGTATCGTCATTCATTCGAAATATTTTGTATATTGCCGGATTGAAAGTCCGATCGCATATCGAACTTCTAAACGCTAATTGTTTGATGTTTAACCTCCATGTTTTACTGACGTCATGATGACTCTCATTTACTGTTGGCTGTTTCTAAATCGGTAGTTACGGCCTTGCTTAATTGATCATAAACATGCTCTGAAATGCTACTTATGGGTGCATGGTTTACGGTTTAGGCTTTTGGCCAGGTAGCTGCGGGCTTGTTCAATTGAATAGTTCTGTAACTGTTGCAATTGAATAGGAGCCTATGTTTCTATGGACCTAGATCCAAATCAAGATTTCTTACCCCTCTATTCCAGACCACCGCTACCTTTGATCACTTCGGAAGCTTTAAAGTCTTGAAAAAAAAAAACTCTTTTTAAAGCAAGTTCTTTCTCTAGATTACCATACATATAAACTTCCTTTATGAACTCTGAGTGCCATTATATTAAAATATTTTTGTGATGTCCATCAATAAACTAGGATTTTTTACCTTGACCTTTTTGTTTTGCAAGTACATTTGGACCTCAGGGAATTTTGTGAAAACTGACTGCCCCTGCTTGCTACTGTACAATGCCTGGCACAATGCCGGACCCAAACACAGGTTTGTATTCTGCCATTGGCATCTATAACAATTCTTTGATGTCTCCAAATACACAACTGAGCAATCGTTTCACAAAGAGGCTTTTATCACGACGATCATGGTAAAACTGGATTGCACTATTTAAGACATTAGAAGAACTGCCAAGAATTTCGAAAGCTTTAGTTTCAAGGACTCCTTTTAAAATAAAAGCTAAAAGCTCAGCATTTTGTAGCATTTTCCATTATCTAAAAACTCCCCTACTGGGTATGCAGTGGTAACACAGGAAGCCAAACGGCAGCATTCAAACAGAGTGCCCTTTGTACTGAGCCATATAATCTACTTCAGAAATATTCAAACATTTAGCTTTTCCAAACATCTAATGCTTTCTTAAGGAAGCTATAGTATAGATATTAAACAATTACATTTCCCTGGCTGGAACGCGCATGTAAGTTTAGGTATAATATTTCTGGTTTGTTTAGATTTGATTTCCCTTGGAGAACATCTGCAGAAAGATCTTACGTGAGATTTGAGTTTGGTCAGGTCTGTAAATTTACTTAGCCATAAAAGTAGAGGAGAGATGCAGGAGTGTATTTAGGTTTTATGTGCCCCCAGAGTCTCAGTTCTCCTTCTGGATCGCTACTTTGTTATGGTGAAGGGGCTTGTGTGCCTTAATGAAGCTCTGAGCTATACCATGTAGGGTCACCCAAGATAGACAGGTCATAGCGAGGATGCCAGACAAATCGCTGTCTCTGGAGAAGGAACTGGCAATCCACTCCAGTATCTTTGCCAAGAAAACCACATGGATATGCACTACCAGAAACACAAACTGATGTACATGGCATGTTGCTGTCCATATGGTCACAGAGAGTCGGACACGAATGAAGGACTGCACAATACACAAGTCTCAGTTATTACTCCTTCTTTCCCCTTGCTATTACCCAGTCATGAGATTACCACAACCTTTGTTTATCACATGAATATATAAAAGTTTTTCTGAAAATAGCAGAACACTTACATACAGAAATGTTACTATATATATGCTTTTCTGGGCCTTGGACACACTATTCAATAGCACTGCATTGGCAACTTGTCCATGAAATTATGTTGCCCTAGGCCCCTGCCTTGTGGGTCTAGCAGAAACACAACACTAGAGAGATGGGTATCAGAAATATTGATGAATTTCTTCTTCAGATAATTGCCGCTTATTATATAACATATAATCAGATTTGGTCAATATTTGTAACATATCAAAGGAAAATGATTAGCAAAATGGAAATTCTTCTACATATCTACAAATCTACATACTATCCAAATCAAACGAACATAGCTTTGGTTAGTCAATATGATTCGTTAACAAATATCATTTCTTTTAAGGGAAATACAACACATTTTCTGCCACCTTGTCAATATGAAGTGGCTTGTGTACTTCAGTTAAGTTGTAAGCTATGCCATGTACCAAGATGGGAAGGTCATAGCAGAGAGGTCAAACAAATCGCGGTCCTCTGGAGAAGGAACTGGCAACCCACTCCAAGAAAACCATATGGATAAGCACAACCAGAGACATAACAATGTGTCTGGCATGCTGCAGTCCATATGGTCAAAGAGAGTCAGACATGACTGAACGGCTGCCCAACAACAACAACAAGTTGAACATGGAGTGCAGCATGCTACCCTTATATCTACCTGGGAGATCCATTTGGAGCTCACAATCTACGTTTTGGGTGCCACTATTATTATTACTATTTTATTGTATCAACTGCAAAATTAAATTAAAATTGATGGTTTTTATTATGGCCCTTTTAATAAAGCAGAAGGGTTATTAGAGCTTACTAGTCAACTATAATTGTCTATATATTTCAGTAGCAGCCTACCAGCTAAGCAAAATAAATCTACAGGTGTCAAGATCAAAATTGGAATTCATCAAAAGATCATTTATCTGTGTGTTTTAAGTTTCTCTGAGTTTAGAGATATGTAACCATGGTATGCAACCAAATATGTAATAGACATGAGTGGCTGGTGGTTAACCACACTTTTACTCTACCTCACGTAGCTCCTTAGTGTAATTTGTTCAATATGAGGTATTATATTCATTAGAACAATAAATTAAGAGCAAGATTTCCTAATTTGTGTGTGATAGAGAGCTTCTTATATATATCTCATTCTTATATATATCTCATTCATTGCGTGTGTGCACTGAGGCACCCGGGGGGCCTGAGAGATAGTGAGGAGACCACATCTGGGGGGAGAGACACAGGAGAGGGGGGGGAGACACTGGGGAGGGAGTGGGGGGACAGAGATACTGGGGAGGGAGTGGGGGGAAAGAGACACAGGAGATGGAGAGGGGGAAAAAGACACAGGGGAGGGAGAGGGGGGATAGAGACACTAGGGAGGGAGTGGGGGAAGAGACACAGGGGAGGGAGAGGGGGGACAGAGACACTGGGGAGGGAGTGTGGAGAAAGAGGCACAGCGGAGGAGGTCCGTAAAGTAGAGAGGGGGAGAGGGGGGGGGGGGAGGCGCTCATTGCGAGCACCGAAGGCCCGTAAAGTTGCCGAAAGCACTCATTGCAAGACATGTAAAGTAGAGGGGGAAGAGGCTTGCAATGAGTGCCGAAGGAGCTCATTGCAAGGCCTGCAAGTTAGAGGGGGGATAGCCTCGCACTGTGTGGCAAACAGCATTGCAAGGCTTCACATTTTCATGCCGTCATTTTTGACGAGCAAGTCGCTAGTGTAATATATTGGACATGGGATGTTGACTGTGCTAAATCTACTCTGGGCAGTTGGGATTGTTGGGTACGGTTGTACATACATTCCAAAATTTGATTGGCAATATTTATGGGGGATACACTTAAATGTATTTTTCCTGATAAATAAAAAGTGAAAACCCTTACACTTTATGGTAAATGATGAGTTTTTTTCTTTGTCAGGAGGTAATTTCCATTCACATGTGGCAATGCTTGGTCAGCTGTTAGGCTGGGAATTATTGTTCATCCACTGGCAATATTGGTCTTCAGGTGCCAAACACAGGCCAGGGTTTCCCTGCTGTGCACAAGTGAGTCAGCCAATGTCTGAATCATTTGCCCACATGGGGAGAAAACTCACAATCAGGGCTTGTGTTCATCTAATCTGTCTGTAGCTCAAGCAGGAGGGCTATCCTATGGAGCTTTACTCTACCACTGAGTTCTCTTGCAAGTGTGTTTTTTTGGGGTGAACATTTTTTAATAAATAAATACAGATCTTATCTTAATCTACAGTTCTTCCCACTTCTCCCAGGTTTCTAATTATTTTAGAAACAAATACAAAATGTGATCATTAAAACATAAATGAATACAATTAAACTAAAAATAAGTCACATTCTGCTAATATATCCCTACAGTGGCCCTTTAATGGGTGGCGGAATAAATAAATCTGTGAGTTTTAAACATTACAGAGTTAAAAAATATTAAGTAAAATTTGTCTAAACTACATTGAAAGTAAAGGAAAATGCTCCTGTCGCCATGCTTCTCATGAAAAGCAGTGTGATCTGTTCTAGGAGGCACACCGACCTTTGGGCGAAGGAGCCCTGTGCAACATCATGAGCGCGCCAACAAATGCTCGCACCAACATGCGCGCTCATTCACCTTCTATCCATCTCTGTAACCCTCTAACCTTCCCCCTGTACCAGGTCTTTCTCCCGCTGTGCCCACCTTCTAACCCCAGGTCCCTCTCCCCCTGTGTCCACCCTCTAACCCCAGGTCCCTCTCCCCCTGTGCCCACCCTCTAACTCCAGGTCTTTCTCCCGCTGTGTACAGCAGGAGAAAGACCTGGTACATGGGAAAGTTAGAGGGTGACAGAGCTGGATAGAGGGTGAATGCGCGTGCGCGTGTGCATTTGTCAGGCAATTTCGTCGCAAGCATGACATCGCAGAGGGATCCTTAGCCGAAAAGTCGTGCTACCGTTCTAGGAACTTCATTTAAAAAGCTTACAACAACGATAATTAAATACCTTCTTTAATGCTTTCCATAGTCCTTTAAAGGGCCAGTGTAAGTGCTTGGTAAAGTACTGTGAGCATCTTGTCCAGTTGGTTCAAGAATTGTCTGTTTATCAATTTAGCAATAAAGCCATTTGTAAATAAAAAGGTTTTAAAATTAATCTTACCTGCCTGAGATGCCGGGTCTGTGCCCACCAACTTTTTGTCAACTGACTTGCATTGTTTGTTTGGAATCCATTGAAATAATCTGGCAGATGTTTAATTATTCAGGAGCTATTCATTCACAGTTCTGTTTCTTCCCGGAAGGACATAAAATGCAAAACATGTCATTAAACCCATTATGTCCTATTCTATTGGCTAATTCTCAAAGTTACACATATTTAAAACCACTCTTTATATTGCCACATATTCTATTAGCTACTCACTATTACTCATTATGAGTTACACGCCCACTATCACTATTTGGCCAATTGAATAGGGGTCTAAATAAGCACATAACATATTTTTTTCAAATAAGTTTTTAGTTAGTAAACATCTATCAAAAAGCAAGGTTTTCACTAACTAAAAACTTATTTAAAAAAAATATGTTATGTGCTTATTTAGAGCACTATTCAATTGGCCAAATCGCAATTGAATGAGGGCCTAATTAATTTGTCGTCTCTGAGTGAAGTTTAAGTATAAACGCCATGTTTTACTGATATCATGCTGCCGGTCTTATTTACTATTGGCTGTGTCCAAGAAGTAAATTACGGGCTTGCTTATATTGTCAGCTCATATTATCACGGCCCCCTGATATCCGACTTTAAAAGGCAGGGTTTACAAGTTCAGCTTAGAGGTCGGAATTTGCGAGTTGGAGTCAATAGAATACATCTAAACATTTATTTAAAAAAAACACCCGCAGCCAAATTTGTGCGTTTGAGGCATTTGCGGCAGCTAATAGAATATGGCCTTATGTCCAGTATTTTATGCCTGTATACATTTTCAAAACAAATGTTTCAACGTATTCAAAATTTCAAGCTAAATGTCTGTGTCCTAATAGTAAATTGTTGTACAAAACACGTTAAAACATAACTGTAGTTAAGGAAAATGTTCACAAATGTAAATACGTAACACATTAACATATCATAAACATAAAAACATATTTTGAGAAATTCATATTTTGCACACTGCTAGTGTCTGGGGCAGTGGTGGGCAAATTGGTCCTACAAGGACTGCCAATGGATCAGAATTTGCATATCTCTCTCTATCCAGGTTCTCTCTGCTTCAGCTCATCTGGGTTACTCAGTTTCATTCTGATTGTTCCACTTTGGGCTCATCAGAGAGAGACTGAAATCCTGGAGTGTTGACAGCCCAAGTAAGACCCAGGTGCCCACCACTGGTCAGTTCAACAAGGCAGTTCAAAGCTGTGCTTGCACCCCAGATCCCTACTTGAATTTATATACCGACTAGACAACATATACCACTTATACTTCTACAAGTGCAAGTTTGTTAAAAGTATGATTTTTCTCAAAAAATGCAAACAAATGCAATTGTTCTATAAATAAAAGCTTTCATGGGAATTAGCCATACTGCAATTTGCTCCTCTGCAAAAAATATGCTTGGATAACTATCTGCTAACAATATGTGGAACATTTATTATAGCCTCTGTTTTTCATTAAAATAATAGTTGTCTTACAATGAATACCTTTGCATTTACAATGTTGGCAACACATGGTCCTTGAGTTAAATATCGCAGAATGTGATAGAACTCCAGTAAATGCTGCTTCAAGGAAATGGTGCAAATGATGCAATGTTTGATTGATTCATATTAAAATGTTTTTTTTCAGTTATGAGTTAGAGTGGATTGAGCTCATATACTGTAAAATTATAAGCTTTTAAACAAATGGCCACATTTGATTATATTCATTAAAGATCTCTGATGCTGAAGATCTTATAGCAAAACAGGCACTTGGGTCATTTAGTCATACCTTTATAAGAAGGTGGTAAGATTATGACATCACACCTCTACAACCACTCCTGCCCCAACATATATTTTCAAGTAGCAAGCTCACTGCACTTATGGGCCTGTGCAACTTCCAGATAAAGGGCCTTGAGTATCTACCCCACCAAATGTTAGTTCAAGAAATGTGTCTCTATTAAGCTAACTGCAAAGCCATCTGTAAATAAAATTGGGACCTTTCCTGTTTCGTTCTCGCCAGCAGTGGCGTGAAGCGGCCAGTAGATGGAGCTTATCATCTGCCACTACCCTACCCCTAAACCCTAAATCTAACACTCACTCTTAGCACAAATAGAACAATGTCTCTCTTGACCGCTACTGGCAGGCGCAAAACAAAGATCCTGCAATTGATTTAAAAAATGGATTTTACCTGCCTGGTTTGCTGGGTGCATCTCGACCTCCCTCCCATCATGACTCATATTGTTTGTCTGAAAGCCTTTGAAGTCACCAGGAAGCTGTTTCATTATTCAGGAGTTGTGACTTATCTCTCCCTTTCCCTGTGCTGTGTGCATGTGTGACCATTTGATTTATGATGTTTTTTTTTAAATTAACTAGAAGTCATAACTCCTGAAACAACTGCTAGATAACTTAAATTGCTTTCAGACAAACAATGTGAGTGATATGACAGGAGAGATGACAGAATAGACCAATCACCTCCAGAATGTTAATATTCATTTTAAAACTATTTGATTTACAGATGGATTTATTGTTGACTTTATAAACACATTGACTAACAAGTCTCTGGAGGAATTGTTGATATTTTAATGATAGTTGCATTATTAGAGGGATGTTTACATTTATGCAAGAGCAGGATTTATAGTTATGCTTGCAACTGCCAGCTTGTGCATGGGAAAGTATATGATATAAAAAAAACTCCCAGTCTCCCTTACCTCCTCCATAACCCTCCTTTCAATCATAATATGCCACTGCTAATGCCAGAATTGGGGTTCAGCAATGGGGTTCAGAAGATGGGAGAATCCTGCACCTTGAATCCTGGGCAATACAACATCAGACAATATTTTCCAGAGAAACCTCATTGGGCAACTTAATTTCAAATAATTGTTAAGAAATATTTTCTTTATCTCCCAAGATACACTAGGGTTCATTTTGTCTGTCCAGACTGAAAGCTGATCAATAACTGTATGGTATGTTTTCCTGCAATATCATATTTAGAGTCTTGTTTTTACATCTTTCCTAAATGATATCTTTAGCAGGTGTCTGTGTGATCAGTAAAATATCATCTCTCATCTTAAAGTAATAACTGCAGTGTTTTATAGAAAATATGCCTTTTATACATTACTTTATATGCAAAAATAAAATGCAGTATTCTGTATGTGTGAGATGCTTGGAATCTGAAAGCATACTGTATATGTGCGCCATGTGTGATCATTAATCCTGCATGTTACTGTCCTAAAATACTATAGAAGTGCAGGTATGGAAAAGGTATTTATTTGAGAAAAACAGAGTTTTTAACATATGTTTTTAGTGCAGTTGTGTTGCTATTTTTCTTCCAAAAGCCTTTTAACTCATTAACTACTATTACGTCAGTCATATATTTAAGCATAGGCTTGGACCTAGGGAGGTACATTTTTAGAAGTGGCTAATGAGCAGGAAAAAAAGAGGGAAGGGAAGAAATATAAGGAAAAAGTAAAAAAAGAAAAATAAAACAGGGAAGAAGAGACACAATTACAAGAACTAGAAAGGCAAGGGAACTATCTGAGTTGGCCTAGGACAGTATATAATTGAAGTACCCTTTTGTATTGTTTAGTCATTAAGTCATGTCTGACTCTCCATGATCCTATGGACCGCAGCATGCCAAGCACATCTGTCAACCACTGCCCCTCTGAGCTCCATCAGGCTCATGTTCATTGCTTCCATGACCTCATCTATCCATCTCCACATCTGTCGTCCCCTTCTTCTTGTGCTTTCAATCTTTCTCAGCATCAGAGTCTTCTCTAGGGAATCATGTCTTCTCATGATATGGCCAAAACATTTGAGCTTCAATCTCATGATCATACCTTCAAATGAACCGTTTGTCTTGATTTCCTGCAGTACTGATTTATTGGATCTTCGTGCAGTCCAATGGACTCTAAGCAGTTTTGTCCAACACCACATTTCAAAGACATCAATTCTATGGCGCTCAGACTTCATTATGGTCCAGCTCTCACATTTATATGTTACCACTGGGAATACCATAGTTCTAACTGTGCAGATCTTTGTTGATAATTTACTATCTTTGCTTTTTAATAGCTTGTTCAGACTTGCCATAGTTTTCCTCCCAGAAGCAAAGTCTTATAATTTCATGGCTGCATTTCCCATCTGCAGAGATCTTGGAGCCCAGTAAAATAAAATCTGTCACTGTCTCCACTTCTTCCCCGTATTTGACAGGAACTGAGATTGACGTTTGCCATGATCTTTGTATTTTTATTTTGAAGGAATGTATATAAAGATGATCAGGAGGGAGACGGATAGAGAAACACGCCATATGTGTGGCCTAGTGACGTCAGGTGATACAGAACCTGCTGTTGGTGGACAGGTCGAAGTGTTCCAGTCCATGCTTACCAGTGGGTGGGGGGTTCAAATCCGTGGTCAAACTTGGAACTCATGTTCTTGAGTATAAATAATGAATTAGAGGCCGTATTATTTTTATTACATTCTAAACAAGTTGCATATTTTCAAGGGTCATTCTTCAAAACAGTACTTTTTAAGAAAATGACTACAGTTTTCTGTCTTAAAATAACGCCAAATATATTATAGGGTTATTCATGCTTACATAGATGTGTTTTGACTTAGCACAATGTACTCAAGGAATGTGATAAAACTTTGTTTAAATACATATCCCACAAAGGAATGTGTGGTTTGTGTGACATAAATATGGGTAGGTGGAAACGGATTTGGAAATAAAATACAGTAAGTGATATTAGCAATTATTTAAGTATTTATTTTACTTACAGTTATAATACACCGCCTAGGTACATGGTGTGAGATGAGCCAGTTTAGAATGCACAGAATCTGGCTCCAATTGCGTGGTTTTGGCATTGCAATTATAGTCCTAACCAGTTGCCTTTAGCTATAAATCTTTACAAATCCTTCTAAGGAATCAGATTTGTTGTCAAAGAAGTTCTAACGTGAAGCTGCAAAAATAAACTGCAATTACACTCCCTGGTAGATACAATCATCTAATAAATATGTTAACAATATTAGTTGGACAACCCTCAAAATGGCATTTGAACAAAGGCAAACCTGGAATAATACTGGTGGAAAACAGTCTCTATAATATATTTAAAGGCATATTTAAGTTTCCTGGATTATAAATGCATCTGATAGTGGAGAATCAGTAGTGTGTGAAAACATTTTTTGCATGAAAATATACCAAAATATACATTAACAAAATCCCCCTGATGTTTGCTAAATCTCTTGAGTTTGTAAGCACTTGCTTTTGTGAGTTAACACCCTCTGATATTCCTGCTAAAACTAGCATAAAAATAATCATTTGTTTTGGCCAATCACAATCAGCTAATATATTTTAATACATTGTAGCAATCTGCGATAGCAGTTTGTGCAGGGAGGAATCATGGGATGTGTAGTCCCCTGCAAACAGAAGCTTGAGGAGCCAGACACTGCTATGTATTTCTGCATTGAGCTGCTGCTGGTTCGAAGCTTAGTAAAGGTTATAATCTATACCCAAATGCAGTTTTTATGCACAGCAGCAATGTCTGAGCTTCTTCTTGCTTCCTTGTGTTGGGGGAAAAGACTACACATCCCATGATGCTTTGCTGCAGAATCTGACTTCCTAGACATTGCAACAATGTTATACCTGCCTTTGATGGCCAAAACAGCTTATGAATGTTATGCTAATTTAGCTTGGCTTTTCAGGGGCATTCCTTCACAAAATTAACTGCCAAAAAACTGAAGACATTTACAAACATCAGAGTAAGTTTATTAGTGTTTATTTTGGGATTTTTTCATACAAAAAATGTTTGCATACACTACTGATTCTCCTCTAACAGATGCATTAATAATCCATTAAACTTTACTCTATATACCTTTAATTCTATTTATTGTTGATGCATTAATAATAATATATTTTTTTGATCTACACATGCCATTAATTATAGATTTTCACAAAAAAGGGCAAATAAATACAGTTCATGTTGCTTTGTAGCCCTAGCAAAACATGTCTCAGAATAAAAACAAGAAATCCAGATGTCATATACATGTTGTTTTAATTGGCAATATACAGAGAAGGAGAAAGAGAGGACGATTATAATGGCTTGCTACTGACTGGCATTTACTGAGATACCCGCAGTGCCAAGTTGCAGTCTGCCCGAGTGCCATTATCTTTTTAGTAAAGAGAATTTCCAAAAAAATAATATCAAGACTCATTTGATGTGCAACTCTTAAATACATAATGTATTTTCCCTGCAGGGCAAAAATCAGATTGTTTTACAATTGTTTACTAACGATCTAGAAACTTGTTAATAGATGAAAGGAGAGTATCGTCGTAAAAAAGAACGTTCGCACTGAGAAAGTTTGTGTCTTAACGTCTTATAAAACCACTTGGCAAGAGAGTGTTGGCAACTTATGTAGGAGTTAAGTCTTCCAACCAGCAATATTACCTTTTGAAAATGTCAGCTGCTAGGAGACAAGATGAATTAATTCCATAGTACAGACTGGAATTCTTAAATCTGCCAAGGCTGAATCTTGCCATTCTGAGGAAAAGGTCAAAAAGTTTATTGCACAAGACGTCTACTAAGCAAGTGCACGTAGTCACTATAAGAGCTGTTTACATTAGGTCTAAAACTGGGCACTTGCAGCAATCTGAAACAATTACATGATACTGTGGAAAGGGTGGGGAGCCAACAATGTTCTAAAAATCTGAAATACTCGGGGAGCAATTGAGTTCTTTTAGTGGAAGCAGAGGCGGATCTACCGCCAGTGCAGGCAGTGCAATGCACCATTGCCCTCGGGGAGGGGGCCCAGTGCTGTCTAATTTTTTTTTATATATTATTTTTTTGTATCGTTTTTTTTTCTGTATTATAGGGGACCCCCAGCTCCCCAGTGCTCCCTAAGTGCACCACCTCACCCATGGCTCCATCGGCACACCAGCCCTCCTTACTATGGACTTCCTTGGGGAGTCCAGGTATCATTGGTGGTTTAGAGTATCCTACCTCTGCCGCCAGCGCTTCTTGAGGCCTGCACAAATCCCTGCCACAGAGGGAAAAAGGTGAAGGATGCGCAGGAGGTAAGGATGTCAAAGTCCACAGTAAGGGGTGGAGGAAAGCTGGTGCGCCAAGGGAACAAGTGGGGAGGGCTGCTGAGCCAAAGGGGCTGGTGTGGAGAGCTGCTGAGCCAAGGGGGCTAAGAAGACAGGATGGTGCTCTGAGTGATCTAGGGGAGGGTCCACGACACCATAGAAAAAATGTATATATATATGTATATATATATATATATATATATATATATATATATATATATATTGCCCGGGGGGGGGGGCTGTGAGAGGGGTTTGATACTCAAAAAAAAAAGGGGGCACAAAATTTTGTTTTTCGGGATCCCTCCCTTCACTAACTCATTTAAAAAACCATTCAATTGATACATTTCCTTTTATTACCTATTGTTTTAGTTTATACATATTTGGAACGCCCACTGTGTCAATTTAACACTGTGTTTTTGGGAACATAGAGCTTACAAAAAAGGACATATAAAACTTTTGAAAACCTTATTTACTAAATGGTAAAGTATTCCATTCCTGTGTATTCTAAGATTTGAACTAAGATCTGACATTTATAAGAGTACTTCAAACTTTGGTGTACATTCCTGAATGTGTTTTTGTCCAAATGACTAATCCTGTTAGGAAAAATACAATCTATCCAAATGAACCAGGGGGCTACCAGATGTCTGACTAAAACCTCAGTACAGCCAACCCTGTTGCGTATGGGTCTCTGAAGCAAACGGCTGGTCACTACACTCATGCTGATGAGGTTTCATCATCAGAAATTACTTCAGTTTGTACAACGTTACCAAAATTGGACCTCTACTGATTGGCAAAGGGTTGCTTCTCTGATGAGTCACATTTTCTGTTCCATCGACTGGATGTATGTTGGCGTGCCAGGAGTGAAATCTCACAGAAGAAACACTCTTCAACCACTGTTGGAAGAACAAGATGGTGGCAGCAGTGGTTTTGGTCTGTCTGGGGAATATTTTCTTAGCATTGTCTGGGCCCACTCATAGCTCTGGAAGGCACTCTCAACCGATTGGGTTATCTGTCCATCCTTGCAGATCAAGTACACCGTCTTCCCTGGTGCAGATGGAATCTTCCAGCAGGACAATGCAACAATTCATGCAGCCAGAATTGTCTGGGAGTGGTTGAAGGAGCATGACAAAGACTTCCAAGTACTTCCCTGGCCTCAAAATTACCGGAACTTGAACCCCATTGAGCATGTGTGAGACCACCTTGATAGCCGTGTTCGCCGTTTGGATCCTCCATCACGCACTTTTCAGCAGTCTTTTTCAGCAGCTGTCAGATACACTGCAGTTTTCATGGCTCCAGATACCATTGCCAGCCTTCTAGAATCTTATTAACTCACTACAACGCTGGAGCTGATGTCTGTGGTTATTCGGGATCTTAACTGATGGTCATAATAATGTGACCATGCCATGTATATTTATGTTCAGAGGACAAGAGTAAATAAGTTTAAACTACAAGGCTTTTTTTTTTGTTCTGTGCTAATATCTGTCAAAATATGGCTGTTCTAGCTGCACCACAACCAAGCAGACAATGGAAAAGGGAAAACGGATTAGTGATTGACAGGCATTCTGCTTATATTTGCGAGGAATTGGTGCGCTATCTTTCCCCAACCCCTCTTCGAGGTAAAACTAATGATGTATGTATCTGATTTAATTTTTTCCCATTTGTGTCTCTGTGACTATAATCTATATATATAATATTACTTAGAATGGAGTTCTCTGATTTCGGTGGCTTTTTCTGGATGTGCTGTCCAGGAGTGTAGGAGCCAGGGTGTAGGAGCTAGTAAAAAGTAAAGATATAAAACTATCAACAAAGGTCTGCATAGTTCTAATTATGGTATTCCCAGTAGTAACATAGGGATGTGAGAGCTGGACCATAAAGAAATCTGAGCATCATAGAATTGGCGCCTCTGAATTGTGGTGTTGGAGAAGACTGCTTAGAGTCCCTTGGACTGCAAGAATATCCACAAAATCAATACTTCCGGAAATCAAGACAAACTGTTCACTAGAAGGTATGATCATGAGGCTGAAGCTCAAATATTTTGGCCATATTATGAAATTATGAGGCAGGATTCCCTAGAAAAGACTCTGAAGGCACAAGAAGAAGGGGACGACAGAGGCGGAGATGGATAGATGAGGTCGCTAGCAATGACTGAGAGATGCACTTGGCGTGCTGTGGTCTATAGAGTCAGGGATAGTCGGACGCAACTGAACGACTAAACAACAACAACAACATAGTTAGTGTGAAAAGTCAATGGGAAAGTTATCCATAATTTGCAACTCCAGCTTGCCCCAGAGACTTGTCGTATTTTGCTTGTTTTAGGGATGGGTGATTAACACAGCTAGGTAGAACTTTTTGTGCCACTACTGCACTTATAATTGATTTTGCTGGGATTTACATAGGGCCCATAGTTTGCACAAGAGACCAGTACACTAGGGCACTAACCAAGACACACAACATCTCAGTACTTCTCATTTTATATGGCCAATTTGTTTTGAAGTTGTTTTCAGCATTAATGGATTTATATTCTTTGATATTGTAGCTTGGTGAAATTATAAGAATATAAACATACATCTATTATTATTATTATTATTATTATTTTAGTTCATTTATAACACGCCAACATATTCTGTAGTGCTGTTCATAAGTTCAGACAAAGATAAATACAAATTAACATATAGCAAAGCAAGGAGGGCCCTGTCTTTGAGCTAGGAATCCAATGTCCATGGTGAATTCCCAAAGTACTTAGGACAGAAACTCGCAGACTTACAATCTAAGGAATAGTGAGTGGTAAAAGAGGAAGAGAGAGGTGATAATCGTGTTAGGGTGGAAGGTGATACGCTTCTTTAAAGAGACGCGTTTTAAGTGAGGTTTTAAATGTTTTGAGGCAAACAGATAATCTGGGGGAGCGAGGCAAGGAGTTCCAGAGACTAGAGGCAGCACGAGAAAAGTCCTGGAGGTGGGAGTGAGAGGAGGTGACAAGAGTTGTAGAAAGAAGAAGGTCGTTAGCAGAACGAAGAGGGTGGGTGGGGGAGTATTTGGAGATGAGAGCAGAGATGTATGGGGGAGCTTTATTGTTGAGGGCTTTGTAAGTTCGGGTCATGATTTTAAATGTTATTCTTGAGGCTAAGGGAAGCCAGTGGAGTGATTGACAGGAGGTGATGCCGACACTAATGGATTGAAGTGGAGATAGTCGGGTGGTGGGTAGGCCAACAAGAAGTGACTAAAAGGTGTATTTGGGTAGCTATCTCAATATGTTAGAATAATATACATTTTCTCATTGGTTCATTGGATTAACTTGTATAGTAATACCGAAAATTAACTCATGATGTAAAATTAATCTGATTGTATTTATACCTGTTTGGAAATGATGGTCCTCTGACCTTTTTGTATGAACAAATTTTCAATTCATTGTCATTAACCTTTGATCTTTTATGAGAAAACTCACACTTAATATAATTGGTTTTCCAGTGAACTTTAGGATGGCCCATTATCAATTTTCCTTCTTTAGAATTGCATACAGTAAACTTGGGTCTTTTATCCTAAACTGTACAATCCCTGTGTGAAGGCTTTAGTTCTCAACATGTACCGGTAATTATTATTATTATTATTATTATTATGCTCCATGTTCAAATTTGAAGGGAAACAACTCACTATGAATGGCTCGAAGTCACATTAGCTAATGTATTTATGAAACGTTACACATCTAATAATTTTTTTTTTACATTTCAAAATAGGATTCATAGCTTTAGTTATATGTGTTTTTAATCATCTTGCAGTAAAAACCTTGCTGTCTACTAAATCATGATAGAAGTTTATGCACAATTCCATGATGTTACCATTAATACAATTTGCTTTCCTACAACTTTTCTTTATGTGGTGGCCTTCTGCAAAGAAAAACTTATGCTCTTAAGGCAGACAACAATGAAAGCTTTATACCCTACATGGGGATCTCTTCATATAGCTGAGTGGCAATAATAATAATCTTCTCTCTCTGGACTTCCCATCAGTGTGTTAAATCATTGACAAGGCAAAAAGCAGAACCATTAATAGCCCTTGCAAGAAAAATTCCTTTAAAGGCTGTGGGGGAATATAACATTTTATTTTTTAGTGCATTTATTACCTATGTGAATTGTGCTCTTCAATAATTAAAAAATAATGATAGTGCATATTTTTTTTTATTGTTCTTACTTTATATTTTTTACTCATTTTCATTTTGAGTACTCAAGGTGGAAGAAAGTTGGTCCACCTTTGTATAACTTGGAAACTTATATGTTATTATGGTGTAATGGATTCCAGGGAGCTGCACGAATTCCATCAGACCAGTCCCTGTTGGTACATGAACCCTACTGACCTCTCATAACAGCACTGGTGTCACTTGGTGTAGGTGGGTGGTCAATCACAAATCTAGATGACACGTAGACTCTTCAACCATGAACAACATTATAGTAGCAACATAATCATATTCAGGCAGTTACATATATCTCACCAGAGGGCTTCGCACATTTAGAAACCCAGTAGTATAGAACTCTTCTGTCTGCAGTATGGAGGAGATGGTAATTTATTCGGCAAATATAGATATTTCCATATTGTCTAAGCAACAATAAACTACTATAAAAAGATGCTTTAAATTGATATTCTTTTAAATAACAAGTACTATACACTACACCATCTAAGATATCACCAGTACACAAACCCTTGCCAAGCCTGCCAACCCGTCAAGTTATTGGGAGGTGGGGGCAGTATCAATTTAATTTGATATCTAAAGCCCCATCCTTTAATCTTATACTTAAGAACCTAATGATTTTCTGTCTTATCTTCTAACTGAGGGTACTCAATGTCCGTTTTTTCCATGGACAAATCTCTAAATTGTCGACTGTCCCGTGAAACCAGGAATGCCTGGTCGCCATAATCCTGTCTGCTCATGGACCTCCCTCTTGGAGCCTGTGAATAGGTGCTGATCTAATAGGTTGGTGAATGAGGGTTGGGGTAGGAGGAAAAAAAAAGAGGGGGGTTGTTTATATTATTGGAGTGGAGGGCTGTTTTTAGTATGTGACATATGCCCCTTTTCCCTGCACATGCTCAGTAGCAGGGAATTGAAACCTATTCCAACAGTGATGTAAGGAACTTCATAAATGTATCCTGGATGCCTCTAGGGACCAACAGAGGCATCAATATTTATTGTTTTCTAAATGATTTTTTTCATCATACAATGGACATGCATAATCTGCATATTATGAAGCAACACAAACATTGAAATGATTAAAGGAGAGGATGTGGAGAAGTGGGTAATCACTCTCATATATGGTGTTATTGTAATATGGCCCAACCCTTTTGGAGGCAATGTTTGACACAGATATCTCTTATGGTTGATAAGGAGCTTCCATGCTCCTTGAATTTTATTATTCTTCATATGGATATTCAGGAGTTCTATTCCCAAAATAATTTTTTGATTGTTCATATATTGCTCGTTGCCCAATGGCTTTTGGTTAAACTTTGGAAGCAAAAACAAAACTCTGTGTTGGGGTGATGTTCAATGTGTAGTTGAAAGGGATAGAGAATTATAAAAAAGATTTGATACTTCCAGATTCTACCAAAAAGCGTATAAGAAAGAAATGACGGGCTTGGGATAAATTTACTGTATGTCCAAATAATATAATATTAGAAGAGATGTTATTGTCCTCCTCCACTGTTTGTAGATTGACATTTACTTTTGCTTTTTAGAATATGTTCTTTATCTTGTCCGTGTATTTTAAATGCGGAAAAAAAAAAAAAAAATGATTAAAGGACCAATGCACAATGAAAAAAAAATATTTGAAAACTTTACTTCATACATTTAGTTCTTAATAGGAAAAAAGGTTGATGTCTCTTGAGAGATCCATGATACATTGGTGGGAATTGTGTGTGTGAAACAGGAGTTTATATTTCTGGAGAGTTGTTGCTGCAGTAAATGATGCACAGGATCTTTTTCTGTGCCCGTGAGAGGGAATGGGCATTGTGTCTATTTCAATGTTATCTAATTATATTAACAAAGGCTGTCTAGGTCCTCCTCCTCCACCCCTCTCTCTACTGATCACACACCCTCATCATACACCTCTGTAACAAACACAAAATGGATTACTGCACTTATAAACAGAGACCTTTTAGTCATTAATTAATTAAAGTCATTAAATCCCTTTTCCTTGAATCTGCATGTTAAATGTATAAACTACTGAAAATTAATAGTAACACATGATGCAAGTGGCATATATTGAGTCTGTATATACTGGGGAAAAAGACCAATTTCATTTCAAAATGTTTTCCAGGTGCTTTTCTTTAGACATGGCCTCTTGTTCCCTGTGACTGTATTCTGTCGGTACTTTTATATTATATTATAACTCTCCACATGGATTGTAGTATTGCAATGTTGAATAACAAACACATGTTTTTAAAATGAGTTAACAAAATGATTGTTTTTGAAATTTGTACATTTAAAGAGGTATTTAGTATCAAAGAAAAACCATTCATGTCTTGGCTAGATTTACATATCTGGGGCCCCTGGGCACAAACTCCTTAGCTGGCCCTGCTCCATCAGCAGCGGTAGGTCTAACAAATCATTTTTGTTGCACACATTTTATATATATATATATATATATATATATATATATATATATATATATATATAATATGTGTGTGTAAAATACTTTATTCCACATACATTACACATACTCTCTAGCACTCACAGACTTTTCTCCTACATTTGTAATTTACGGGTGTGAAAACATTTGCGGGTTTGGGGAAATTGTGCAATTGAATCGAGATTTGGGATTTTAGCCTTGCAAAAGGGAAAGATCAAAGGCTTCTGGCGGCTGTAAGTTACGAGTTTAACATTGCCATTTTTTCAAGCCCGAAACTCGGAAACAGGAGCCCGCAAAAAGATGCCAATTAAATAACAAATTAAATTGCGACCTCACTTACGATGGCCCTTTAACTTTGAATCGCAAATCGCTATTCAATTCCTCAATTTTCACAAGCCCGCAAATGTTTTCACACCCGTAAATGGCAAATGAAGGAGAAAATCGTACGAGTGCTAGAGAGGATCCACAAGGGGGTTAAATGCCTGTTCGTAGCACTGTAAATGCAAATAAAATATGAATACTGAACTGTAAATAAAGGGGAAAGCGATGACAGACATTAGAAGTGATTGCACAACAGTCTCAAGCCCGCAAATCAGCAGGAAATAAAATGTATTTTTAAGTGCAATTTCAGGGTTAAATTGATCTCGGGTATCAATGAGTTAATATATATCAGGCCACCCACATGGACTAGAATAATATTGGCATTTATTTTAATAATTATTTATTGTGAGAGTTTGTGAGTCGGATGATTCTGATGTGTCTTGACATGTAACCTCCATGTTTTACTGCCGTAATAATGACAGTCTCATTTTCTATTGGCTGATTCGAAATGGAAAGGGTTACGGGCTTGCTGAATTGATCATGTTCCCGCCCTGAACTGCTATGAACCAGTGCATGGTTTACGTTTTGGCTTTGGGATAGTAACTTGCAGGCTTGAGCAATTGATTAGCATTGCAATCGTAGGCGAACAGGAGCCCACAACACACCTGCAGACATTCGGCTGTCTGCGATTGAGTTGCGGGCTTGGAACTGAATATGGCCCTTAGTTTTAATTGATTAGCAAAGGTAACTGAATCTAAGTAAATAGTTTTATGTACATTTGGGAAAAATACTTTTAGTCCATAAACTTCACCATGCTTAATTACATTTCCAATCTGTAGCAATAATTGTAACTCCTTAAATTTGGGAGTTTGTAGCATATTCCTACCAATATTTATTTAGGATTTGTTCCTCCACTATTTATTTAAACCCACCAGGTTTCAGCATTGTCACCATAAATATCTTCTTTCACTGTCGGCTTTAAATCAGTCTTAAAATACAGACAAATACCTCCTCATCTTCTACCATGGCCCCATTCTTTCCGAAACAGGCTATATCCTCTACATTAACAGTCCAGTCATGAAAATCTCCCCACAATGTTTCAGTAACGCCTATCAAATCCGATTTCTCATTAACTGTTAATCACTCTAGCTCTCCCATTTTTCCTGGCAATTTTCTTGCCTTAGCAAGCGTACACTTTAGGTTGCTATGTCTATGCAGATTTGAAGTACTTGCCAGTTCCTTCTTTAGTGGGCCACAACTTACAGCTCCTGGTATTCCTAGGTGGTCTCCCATCCAAGTGCTGACCAGGCCCAACCCTGCATAGCTTCAGGGTGGTGTGACCTCTTGGTTCCCTGACTGGAATTGATCCCAGGTCGAAAGCACCGAATGCTAACCACTGGACCACCAGGGAACCCGTATGCAACCTGTAGGGATCAAATTAAAAGGCAAAAACATATGTTAGTATTTAAATAACCCCCTTTCCATAACAATGATTATTTGTCCCGTACGATAATAAATTACTCAGGCTGCTGCCAGTGTTATGGATGGAAATTAGGAAAATGTATTTTTATGTTATTATGTTTGTTTGCCATATTCTTTTTATTCCTTACTCACTTATGTATGTATAAATGAGAAGAAGATTACTAACAATAAGTAATGTCGGAGGTTACCTAAGATGGAGGATGGACTACATCCAGTCATAACAAGATGGCTACAAAACTACATCTGGGAGTGGCCTGATGATGCAAACATCTGTGACCAAATAAGGATACAGGCACTGCCTGCCTTCTAGACCAATAAACTGATCCTCCCTCAACTGACCACTATGACACTAACAGACTGCAGACTTTTTGAACCAATCAATAAAGCTATTAATTTCTAGACAAAGGAATCATGTGACTTTTGATCAGATAACGTTTTTATATATAAACTTGTACACTGCCATTTTGGAATAGATCGCTTTGAGAATTATTATACAGAAACAACGTGTCTGTGTCTTATTTCTCTGGGATGTGCACATCCAACACTAATTGGGAAAGGAACAGATATCTAACTCAGACTGTTGTGGTCTGATCCAAATCACCAGCAGTAGAGGACACCTACCCCGTTGTGGTCCCTGGTGCTTTGCACCTGCTACGATAACATAAACTCTGCTAATGTCACTAAGCAATAAACAATATAAACATGATTTCTGCCATACCACTTTATATTTTGCAGCACCATTAGTTAAATGGAAAGACTACATTTTTTCCCTAGAGACTGATTTACTTTCATATATTCGAGTATGTCTCAGACCTAGGGAGACAAATCTGATTATCATATACGACTACTATAGTAAATAAAGCTTAGAAATAGTGAATTCACCAAACACATATTACACTCAGTAGTTGTGCATTGCATTGTACTTCATTTGTAAGATTTATGAAGTCTAAATTCATTCAAATATGCCCTTTAATTGTTTCATTATC
Source organism: Discoglossus pictus (assembly GCA_027410445.1). Taxonomy (NCBI): domain Eukaryota; kingdom Metazoa; phylum Chordata; class Amphibia; order Anura; family Alytidae; genus Discoglossus; species Discoglossus pictus. Next base: position 81,694,230 of record CM050171.1, on the reverse strand, counting down.
TCTATATCCAGAAAAGGGTAAATCCCTGTATTTATTTCATAATTTTGTACATGTTTTATATATTAATTCATATCCAAGATTGTGTTTCTGCCTAGGCCCACAAGGCTCAGGCCTAGGGCAGCAGATTGTCATGGGCAGCAGGCTGTCTGAAAATACAGTGCAGTACATTGACAAATGTTTGTATATACACAGAAATGTCTATATACAGTGATATTTCTCTCTGTAAGCATACTTGACACTTTTACGAGATGTCGTTACGCTTTGCGTGGTGTGTATGAGTTAGGCGATGAGCGCCAAAGACGCTCATTGCTTGCGTGCCTCGCAAAGCGAGGCGAGCCGTTAACTCGCTGTACTTAGCGAGGCGAGACATTAAGGCACTAAAACTCGCAGCACAAAGGCGATGAGCGCCGAAGGCGCTCATTGCCTGCTTGCCTCGTGAAGCAGTGAAGGCAATGAAACATGCAATACTTAGCCACCAAACACTTAGTAAACGCGGCATTGCCAGCCTGCAAGCAGTTGACAAACGTGGGGAAAAAAAAATATGAGATAGGAAAAATATGAGCTTAATGGCTGAACCGTGCAAACCAAAAACCAATAAAAACACACAACATACAAAAAAAAAAATACAACAAAAACATCACACACAGCATGGGGGAACAGCCAGGACATCCGGGAGTGAGATAAAATGCAAATTTAAGTTTAGGCACTTGAAAATCGCCTAAGCGAGAAAAAACATGGGCGGCAAAAAAAATTAAAACGAGGCCACACGACTCCGAACAGCGCAAAACACTGCCAACCGCATAGTATTTTCACACAGGCAGGTATGAGGTACAAAATACACTATTACACAGTAACAAAAAAAAATGCGAGATACGAAAAGTACAAACTTAACGGCCGAACCGTGAAAAACAAAAGACACAAAAAACTAAAAATATTAAAGTAAAAATACAACAAAAATATCACACACAGCACGGGGGAACAGCCAGGACGTCTGGGAGTAAGGTGGAACGCGTATTTAAGTTCACCACTCGAAAAACGCCTAAGCAAGTAAAAAATGGTTGGCAAAAAAATTCAAACAAGGCTACATGACCCTGGACCTCGCAAAACACCGCCAACTGCTCTTCAGGCTATTGATTGCTGGATATATTAAGTACAAATAGGTAAAGTATATTAATTTATTCAGTAACTAATTAATTCATTATTAGTTAACTAAGTATAGATAAATATATATCTCTCTTTGTGATGAGTGATGAAGGTGCTCAGAGAAGCAAAAGTTTATGAGATGAGAGGCTCGTAATGAGCTCCAAAGGCGCTCATTGCAAGCCATGCAATGAGCGCCGACGGTCCTCAGAGTAAAAAAAGCTTTACATTGTGTGTCAAACAGCATTGCCATGGCTTCAAATTTGATTGCCCCGTCATTTTTGTCGGCCAAGTCGTAGTATACACATAAACACAAATAAACGTATTATTTGAGATATAGCAAGGGAAAATGAGAAGCTGCAAGTGGGGCTTGGGGGTTGTACAAATCTGAATGGCATTGGGCAGCATAAAATCTTAATACGCCTATGGCCATATCCCGCTACAAACAGATCAAACTTATCATGTTCTGTGGGGTAAATATCTGTCCACATCTGTCTCATATAAACATAACTGCAGCTTAAGTTTTTTTTATTATTTGGAAATAGATCAGTAAATGTATGTATAATCGAATTTCACCTCCATTGTACATTTTAACAGTCACGGCTTTCCCAGAACTACATGACGTTACTGATTTGCCTTTCCAACAAGGAAAAATTGACCTTACCAAATAATTTTGGCAGGAAATATCTCAAATATGAAACTACTCAGCAGAACATATAAACCAGGCAACTGAAAGGACCCTGATGGCCGTATTCCCAAGTTTACACCTACATAGGGAAGCATTGCCAAGGCTACACCTAAAATGGGCTGCAATTGTAATTACTACAGTTTAACAACAGTCTGATACATATAGAATATATATATAGAGAGATAAAAGTGACACTGTAGTAGTTAACAAGACATGGCCCTTTGATAGATAAAGGCAACACTATAGTAGTTAAGTAGTTAAGACATGGCCCTTTGATTGATTAAGTTGTATCTAGTAAAATTAAAGCCCGACTACTCCAATTATATAGATTTTTTTAACTCTATTTCTGTTTGCCTCTTGTGGATTTCTATTTTACCTGCTGAATCTTCATATTACATATTCTGGTGCACACAACATCCTAATGATCCTCAGAGTCATGTAGTGCTGGCTCCGGCATTATAAGCAACAAAATTGAGTTTTGTAGCTTTGTTTCTCGGCTTGTGACCGACTTACCGCACACAGTCAGTGCTATTCTCTGAGGGTAGCGGGAAAATGAGTCAACCAAGTAACCACCTAGAGGCAAGCATATGTAAATTCAAAGCTTAATAATATTAATGCATAACTCTGTATATATATATATATATATATATATATATATATATATATATACTTTTAAGGAATCATCAATTTTAACTACCATAACAAAATATCGAAATTCTGTATTATTGCTCTCTATATATCTGAGGTTGAGTCATATGAACAGAAATTACCATCTATGCCTTTGAGTTCCCCATGAGTTTCCAAATTGCCTCCCATATTTTGAACCAGCCTCCTCCTCTGAACATATCACTTTAAAGCAAGTGGTGGAGGATAGCAGCCACTGAGTGAGATTACAGTAGACTCTCACATATTGACTGATTACTTCCCTTTGACCCTCTATCCAATCATTGTTTGATGATTTTATTCAGTCAGGCACGGGTTATCAGGTTCAAGAACAAATACAAATTTAAAATTATGAGGGAAGGTTCTAGGCTGCATTTGATGAAGGAGTGGGCCTCCAATTTGACTTGATCTAAACTATTAAGCTGACCAATGAGACAGGTTTGTAATATAATTTCTAAGCATATAGGCTCTTTCATCTTATGCCTCTGGCTATATTGTTTTATTTTCCTTTTATTTCATTTACACCTATATGTTCCCTCACAATAAGTATAATTTCTAGGGGTAATAATCTAAATTGAAGCAGGCAATTAGCCAGCACAGTGCCTTCTAAATTTATGCATAAAACTACCTTTCTGGTTCTGCCATGTTTCCCCCATTTTGTTGTCATTCCATGTAATGGATGAACAAATAATTAATCCTGGCTGCCAAAACAAACCCTTCTAGTGAATTTATAGTGCCCCCCTTGGAGAGGGAGAGAACAACTTGCATCTTGCTTACTGCCCAATATAAGTAAGGTGGTGTAGATAGGAAATAATGGCAGATGGGAATGGGTAAACAGAAAGTGTATCTGTTGTAGTTATCCTACTTGTGTGGCAATGTACAGTATGTGCCACACCTCAACTCCTACAAATTCAAATACATTCATCTCTAGCAGTCAAATATGCATACAACTGAAGACCATAATATATATATGTAAGAGGTTGTACAGTTCATTTTGGCATTATCAGCCAACTGCAATAAACACCAGCTTATGCTTGGCATTCTGCACGCCATGTTTCCGCCTGCCATGGCTTTTCTTCTTTGTTAGAGTTACTGGAAAATCAAAATGCAATAAAATGGTATTGAAACTGGAGAAAAAAGCATATACTCTTTATCCTGCAACAAATAACATTGTAAAAGTACAAAATAATATTTTATTAGTGCTCCATTATATACAGTAAATATGGTAATGTAACAATCTGTTTCTTCGAGGGGGCTTGATATGAACCTAGTTCAAACCTACCCCAGCAGAATTGTGTGGTTCTTGTTCTCTGTGGCACAAAATATGGCTTCTGAAGAGGACAATGCCCAAAGGTACAGGCAGAGAATACTGGATACAGGTTACTAGTGACCTCCTGCAAGACCACTCCCCAAATCAGGATGCAAACACAAAAAAAACAGCCTTACACGGTGGATATGTGAAACTAGGACTGAACCTTTATTGAATCATAGAACCAGCATATTTATACTCTATCTCCCATACCACAACCTTGTGTACTTTTGTGTATGTGTGTGATGTCAGCACTAAGTTTCATCTGGCTTGCAACTTTGGTTGCTATAGAAGCTGTTGAGATAAAACTCACCAGATGTCTAAACTACATGGAAGGTGTCCATAGCATGCTAGTGCAATAACCTTGATGTTAATCTCCAGTGTTTGTTTAGGACTAGCGCAGTGCATGCATCTGTCTTGGCTGCTGTTTATCAAGGCTTGTATGTGTGAGGGTGGAATGTTCTGCAGTTAAGCTTATGTGCAGAGCATTTTTAACTTTTCTTCATGTATCCCAGTCATAAGATTATCCATTGCAATAAATGCAAAATAAAGAAAACTTTTTTTTGTCTCTATTTAAACAAAATACATAGTATAATGTTATGGAAAACATTCACTAAGAAAAGCTGCAAAGAGTTGTGATAGATGACCATCTACTGCAATCCCATTCACAGTAGTCATTAAGAATAATCTATACAAACTAAGAGCCTCATTCAATTGCATGCCCGCAATTACCTGTAACCCGACATTTTGGGGGTCACATTTTTTCACAACATTTAGATGTATTCAATTGTCTCTAACCCGTAATTACAGGCTCATAGCCTGCACATGCAAACCATGAACCAGTAAGTAGGATTTCAGGAGGCATGATCATAGGATCTGGCAATAATTAAGGAAGCCTGTAAGTTTAGGCAGAGCTAATAGTAAATGAGAGTCATCATGACAATAGTAAAACATGGAGGTTACAATTAACCTGCAGTTGTAGGCTAAGCATTAATACACTCAAATAAGTAATGTTTGCCCATTCCGGTTTCATTCAAACAATCTTAAAATACATTTAAGCATTTGTTTAAGGTCATGTAGGTGGCCTGATATGTATTAACCCCTTGATTTCCAGGATCGATTTAACACAGAAATAACAGTTACAAACAATTATTTTTTTACTGCAGATTTGTGAGCTTGAGATTGTTGTGTAATTAATTCTAATGCCTTACATTGCTTTACCTGTATTTTAAAGTACAGTAGTGTGTTTATATTTGCTTTTACAGTGTTACGAACAGGTGTTTAACCCACTTGCGAGTCCTATCTAGTACTCGTATAATTTTTTGATAAATTTGCCATTTACAGTTTAGAAGGCAATTGCAGGTTTGTTGAATTTTTGTAATTGAATATCAATTTTGCGTATTTAGCACTGCTAACATTTACGGGCTTGAAACATCAAAGAAGGAGATAGGATGGAGTTACATTTTTGACAACCGCAGTGCTTTTGAGCCTGTAACTCACAGTTGGAATGCAACTAGCAAAATGTAGCCATCTAAATATCAGTAACATTTACGGGCTACATTACAGGTTTAAGTAATTGCGGTTTGGACAATTGAATGAGACTCAAGGCCTGCACTGCACTTACTACATCTCCAATCATTTTTGTACTTCACAATGGTGTTGATTGCAATTGGCATAATTAGCAATTTAGTAATGTTCAGGTGTGACAAAGTCAATTTTAATAAATAAAATAGAAGAACCTGCACTTTGACCTGAAATATTAGGCAGTTTAACTAAGTGTACACTTCCCTTACCAAAAAACAGAAAAATGACGATTATCAGTTATCTATACATCCACATATAAAAAAAAGTGCTTTAAAATAATTATATATAATTAAACATCTATATTTTATAAATCTGAATCAGTCATTCCTTGAAGTACAAAATAATCTCTATTTTATGTCCAAAGAAAAATAATATATTTTGGTGACCGCACAATAATCAGTATACAATATCATAATTGACTCCAAGTGATCAAAATGTTTGAAAAGACGTGATATTACAGTGTCAGTTCTTAAGTGAAAAACATAAAGTAACATGCAATATTTCTTAAAAGACATGCAATTCCCCAGTTAAATAATATAAAAAATATATATAATCAATTATGAAACATGCAATTAAACAGTTTCTGTGAACAGATATGTTATATGATTACCTTTTTCTTACCTAAATACCAAGCCTATAAAGAATCCACACACAAAAAAGAACAGTGCAGATGAAACAAAAACACCACACATTTGAACAAATAAAGTGATAATCTCACACTTGACTGAGCAGAAATCCTACTCGGTATGCTGCAATGTGGGAGCCACCTTAAGACATTAAACAAGACATTACTTTGCACTTTTGATGTGATAGATTTGGATTTATAAACTACAGGTATTTAACAAAATCTAATTTTTTTAAAAGAATGAATATGTGAATGGGTGTAGGAGCCCCTCAAAATATGGGGGGGATAATTCAACTCTACTCCTAGGACAGGAAGCAGGGGTGCATATACTGCTGGTGCACCCGGTGAAATGCACTAAGACCCTCCTCTGGGGGCCCCATTGCTGCAGTGCCCCTCAGAAACATTTCTTTTAAATGTCTTTGACAAAATTCTAAATGCCCCTGCCCAACCAACATAATCAAAAAATAAATAAATTAATTAATTTAAAAACAAACAAACAAAACAAAACAAAAACATTATATATATATATCTAACAATCATTTAGTGTATGGTGAGCACAACAGTGAGAAAAGCTCTCCACCGTACAAAGTACAGAAAACGAATAATACATTAATAAGCCCATTTGCATGTCTAAAAGGCGGGGACATGCAAATGAGAATACAATGTACCTCACCCTTTAAATCCAAAAATAGCAACTTTATACATTGCTCCCTTAAAGCATATGCACGCTGTATTAAACATCTTTTAACCAAAGCACCAGGTTGGATTTTACACAAACCAAGAATCACTCATATACAGGCCTGTTTCAAGCTTTCGGCTATCATCAGTATAAGGTAGATTCTGGTTTGTGCAATAGATTTTGTAGGATTGGGTATTCCACAACAATCATTTAGTGTATGGTGAGCACAAGAGTGAGAAAAGCTCTCCACCGTACAGAGTACAGAAAACGTATAATGTACGGTGGAGAGCTTTTCTCACTCTTGTGCTCACCATACACTAAATGATTGTTGTGGAATACCCAATCCTACAAAATCTATTGCACAAACCAGAATCTACCTCATACTGATGATAGCCGAAAGCTTGAAACAGGCCTGTATATGAGTGATGGGTGCTTTGCTTAAAAGCTGTTTAATACAGCGGGCATATGCTTTAAGGGAGCAATGTATAAAGTTGCTATTTTTGGATTAAAAGGGTGAGGTACATTGTATTCTCATTTGCATGTCCCTGCCTTTTAGACATGCAAATGGGCTTATTGATGTATTATTTGTTTTCTAAATATATATATATATATATATATAAATAAATTATGGGTCAAAGCTTTCATGGTAAATACATAGTGCTCCATAGTGCTGGTACCTTCTAATGGCCAAATCTAGTGATGCATAACTGAGTTTAAGTTTGCTATTTTTTGTATCCCTTTTTCATTTAATTTGGAGGGGATTTGTGCCCCCCACCCCCTCGAGTCCATACGCCCCTGAATATGTGGATATATTGATATCTGGAGCTGGTATATTTTTGGTATTTGAAAGCAAACTTAGTTTCAGTTATACGGCATTAGATAGGCAAAAGAGTTAGGAATGTGTTCTTTATTGAATTATATTTGTTCAATGATGAACCGAGTGAGCTATAAATATTTCAGCTATGCAGCTTCCATAAAAATAGAATAGTTATAAATAAGGTAATGTGCATTTCACTAGACTTTAATTGATGTCACATAGTTGCAATGTGATGAGCAGAGAAATATTTTTGTGCAGTGGTTCATAACAGACAGTCCTTGACGCCATTTCTGCTGGTCACCAATTACAAAGAGGGATGAGAAGAACTTAACACTTTAAACGTATCACTGCTTTGAGTCAGAATTATAGATAGGTAATTGAGGAAATTCTGCGTTGTTAAAATATACTCTATTCAAATCAGTGCAAAATATAGTGTGCCACGTGAAGGATCAGCCAGTAACAAATGTTGTGGATCTCAGAGGTGGTCCCCAGAAGCATTGGAATTTAAGCAGACAGTCCCCAGGTGCACTGGGAGGAAACCAGACAGTCCCTAAGTCAAAAATGTTGAGAGCCACTGCTTTAGTGAATACAGTAATGATGAGCACAGCTGGTGTTTTGCACACAACACACCCTTAACAATAAAACAAGCTAATTGTGATTGTACCTGATATTTTGTGACGGGGTGCATGTTTACTTGGAACCTGAGCTCTGTGAACACATATTTTTGATGCATCACAGCCCTTTACAGTGGTTTAGTTAACTTCTCCTGTATCTGTTTAAAGAAAAGAAAAATTGCATTTATAAAATAGCTTGTCATTGGCATGTCACCTTTTTTTAAATTCTCATTGCCCATTGAAATTCATTTATCTATCAACTATCATCATGATTACACCACTTTTTCCTGGGTACCTCTTCTTGCTTTGTGTGAGATATTTGGAGGCATTTATGCATTAGCTATGGGTTGGCACACACAACTGTATCCATAAACATGCCTGTGCCTATTCCGCTCCACTCTTGGAGTCTTGGCGTGCACACTGACACATGGTGACTTCCCACTCTGGCACCTTTTTAGAATGCTAACAATTAAGCATCTTCTGAACATGTTCTTAGCCCTATCCTCCTGCGCCCAGAATTCTGGCTTTGGTCTACCCCAGCAACTGAGCATATTTTCTTAGTTGTTTCCACTTGTGTAACATCCTAACATTATCCTACTGATATTCTTCTTTGATCGATTTCTCATTATAACCATTGGCTTGTTTTGCCTTCTCACGTCTCGTCTCCCAGGATTCTAGCTTGGGCTACTTGAGTATTTCTAGTTATCTGACCCCATCAAGCACTCTACTATCTTGGCCTCATAGATTTCCCCTGCTATTGAACAACATCCTGGCTGTTAACTAATAACTATAACCCTTAAAGGGTCACTTTTTTGATAAAACAGTAAGGTTTAATTTTTTTATTTAGTAAATGATTAGCAATAAAAATGCAGTTTTTAAATTTACATTTCAACTTAGTTTTGTAGCTTCCAGCCAATATGCTTCTTTTCACTACAGTTAGGTTCCCAGGGGATAAAAAAGCATCTGCCCAAGAGGTGGTCCTAATAGCCACTGCAAGGAAGGAAGCAGATTGGACATGTTCTCCCTTATCTCTCTGAAGTCCTGAACACTAATTTTATTGCTAATTAGTTAATAAATTACCACATGAAACCCTATTGTGTGATTACTAGAATCATCCCTTCAATGTATGTGGAAGGATCCTTGATTATGAATGCATCTGATAAAGGAGAATCAGTGGTGTATGCAAACATTTGCAAAATGTCTTCAGTTTTCTGGCAGTTGATTTTAAGAAGGAATTCCCCTAAAAATCCAAGTTAAATTAGCATAACATTTACAATAGGCTATGGCCAATCAGAGGCAGCTACAATAATGTAGCAGTGTATGGGGATTCAGTCTCTGCAGCAAAGCACCATGGGCATTGTAGTATTTTGTTTCCACCACACACACCTCTCTCTCCCCTGGACCGAAGCATTTCCTGTAATGCTCCAAGAAATCTTTGAGGCGACTTCATTTATCGCGTCTCAATGTCAATGATAGGTGTCAGTTTAATGGACAGCACAACTTAGTTTGTTTACCCATTTTCTCTTGTGTTTCTTGGCATCATAAAACTTTGTCAGTCATTGAGAGATAAAGTCTCTAAACTGTAAAGTGGTTCCTGAGTGTTTAACCCATTCACTTCTGAAATGTATCATCAACATGACAGGGCTTGATATGTATTCCGGTATCATAAGCTGTGTTATGGAAATAAATAAATATGACACAAGTTTTATTGACTTTGTGCTTGAAAACATTGCAGAAAGAACATAGCAGTAATCCCTGATGATCACTGATCAAATTAAAGGGATATGGAAGATTTCTGAATTTTACTAGGTATATAAAATACATATGTCTCTAATTAATTTTATGTACATTATTTGATTAAAAAGTGCCTATAGGCTGTTTTTACTGGCTAAAATCAAGCAAATAGTCCCTACATGGGTCTGCCCTCTGCTCATAAAGACACAGGGCCTCAGTCAATTGCTTGACTTTGGCCAATTGAATAGGGCTCTATATAAGCACAGAGCATATTTTTTACAGAAGTTTTTTCGTTAGTGAAGACCTTGCTTTTGGATAGAAGTTCACTAACTAAAAACTTCTGTAAAAAATATATGCTGTGTGCTTATTTAGAGCCCTATTTAATTGGCCGAATCGCAATTGAATGAGGCCCACAGAGTCGGCAGTACTGACTATGCAGTGTCTCCTACTTATCAATCAGTGACCATCTCTCAGCACACATACAGGTACATACAATTAAAAAGATTCACATATATATTATATACCTAGTAAAATCCAGAAACGTTTCAGATTGTTTAAAGCCTCTAATCAAGTTTGTATATCAAGTACTATAGCAGGATTTTATGGAGATGGCATAAACATACATAACAGACTGAGGTATATAGGAATTTCTTAAATGGACTCTCTAGATATGTTCTGTTTTGTTTGAATGTTTTAATTAGGCTTATTAATTAATGTTATCTTCCTCAATGTAATTATGATATACAATTTACACGTCACTTACTTTTCTTTCTTCCTGTTCTCTCTTATAAGAGGAGCAATCTTACAAAGCTGTGACCTAAAGCCATGTCCACAGGGGATAAACTTCATACTACTAATGTCTCATGAAAAACTGTTAGTTTGAAGCCCGTCTCCAGTGGGTATTAGGTGGAGCTTTGCAAAATGGTACCTCTCATGAGAGAGAACAGGAAGAAAGGGGAAGACTCAGGAAGGTAAGAATATATTGCTCTGGGGGTTCCTTAGACATAAAGTGTAAAATGCATAGCATAATGTCATTGGGGAGGATACAATTAAATTAATAATTTAATGAAATCATTTATATATTAAAGAAAAAAAGCATAAAAGATTCAGATTAATAAAATATCTATAATCTAAGGGGAATGAAACATTAGTGAAAAGGTATCATAAGAAAAATGTATCTTTATTTTGGTAAACCGACAACAAAACAGAAAAACGCCATAGGCGCTCATCCCTACGAGCCCACACACGACTTAAGCATCATACCTACGAAGCGGGACTACAGATCAACACAACGCTCAATTACATAATTCTACACCCGTAGCACTTTGTAAAAATTGCCTTCAAAAATTACCCGTAACACTTAGAACAAAAAAAATACGACCCACGGCACTTTGAAAAAAATAATAATACAAGGTACATAAAATACAAAGTTAATGGCCGATGCGCGCACATCCAAAAACACAAAAAAAAATAAAAACAAAAACACACAAAAAACATCACACACAGCACGGGGGGACAGCCAGGATGTCTGGAAGTGAGGTTGCATGCAAATTTAAGAAGAATTTGAAGAGTTTCGCCACCCGAAAATCACCTAAGCAACAAAGATAATGGCCGTTGAAAAAAACGAAAAAGAGGCTACATGACCCCTAGCCCCTCAAAACACCACCAGGCACATACGACTTTTAACCAGGAACGTACAAGGTACAAAATACACTATTAGGAATGACGGAAAATGATCCTGACCAGCGTAACACATCGACAATTGCCGTTATTTTACAACACAAACTACAAACTAATAACATAACTATTATAAAATGGAGCTTTACACAACTACACAAACGGTTTGGCTCAGCGCGGGGCTCACATTGAACGCACAGGATGCGCAGAGAACCAAAAGTACATGAGGGGAGCCTTGCGATGAAGGCGGGGCTTGCAATGAGCTCCAAAGGTGCTCAGACCACCAAAACTATACCAGGGGAGAGGCTCGCAATGAGTGCCAAAGGCGATCAGCGCAAGGCTTGCAATGAGCCCCGAAGAAGACCAAAAATACACCATGGAGAGAGCCTCGCAATGAGCGCCTTTGGAGCTCATTGCGACCCATGCGAAGCGCCCTGAAGGCGCTCAGAGCGAGGCTCGCAACAAGTGCCCAAGGTACTCAGAGGACCAAATGCCTTACATTGTGTGGCAAACAGCATTCCCTGGCTTACAATTTTCTTGTCATCATTTTTTGATGGGCAAGTCGCTAGTAATAAAATAATTTGTATGGTACAGCTTACGTTAAGCAGACTCTGCTTGTGTCTATGGGATTCCATGTTGTCTTTCTTCAGCCTTCTAGCATGGAGCCTGAGTATATTTGGTCTAATTTATTTTCTAATTAGCAGTTGGTGGTTATGGTCTCATTGGTAATCCAGTTTAGCTTTTAGTATTTGACATTGTCCCCCTTTCCGGCACATGCTTAGAAGTAAGCAGTTGCATTATAAAGTGCAAATTCTGCTTTGCTCCTTCATGGACTGAACAGGAAGCATGACATGCATATCAGCCTCTAGACACCTGCGATGTATGCTAAAAGTAGGCTTTTCTATTACATTGATTTATGTTTGTGGCTGCTAATGCTATTTCTATACTTACTTCACAAACATATAGAGTTTTTTCCAAACTGCCAAGTTTAGTTCAAGGTTTAATAACAGTTCAGCACGGCCTCCAAAGGCATCTCACATACTTGAGATCCCAAGCAAATCTTTGGAGTTAGATTTTATTACACACACACAGCAAATACTGGCAGGTTTCAGTAGAAATAAATAATTAGTATAGTTACTCAGTTCAGAAATCAAGTCAGTGAATGGAGCTGGCATTTCCCACCCTGTGATATCATTACAGACAATGCCAGCCTTCTAATTCCAGGCAGCTACACTTTTCCTTTGAAGAATCTTTAAGCAGCTAGATGTATTGCAAAAGATTTCTCCATCTCCTCCACTGGGAGCACTTTAGAGATATTGACCATCAATATCCCATTATTGTAAAGTGGGGCTTTGAGTTGATTTTAAATGAAGACATTTCCAATCTGTGATCTTGTATTTATATATCTTAGTATTTCTATCTGTTGTCTGGACAACATTTTATCTATCCTTTTTAAAAAATGTTCAAGACATCGATAAAACAACATCATACATTTGTAACAAAATGTTGTAACAAAATTAAGTTTCTAGCTATGTAGCCCAGTTTAAAATCTTAAAACAGACTTTGCTCTGGTTATGTGTGCTACCATCTTGGATAGCTTCTTTGCTTGGAGCCTGAGGGAAGGGTAATCCTTTTGTGACTGTCTCAATCCTTTTGGCAAATGGTTATTCATAATGGCAGTCTTTCGGGAAACTGGATAAAGGTTTTATCCTCCCAGTTATATAATCCTGTTAGAAACAAAAGCAAATGATTACCACCATTGCAGCAGAACTGAATATAATAGTTAAAGTCTGTACTTATTTATTTTTCTAAAAATTCAGCCCATTATAAAGTTAAGTTTTTTGCCACTACATGCCATAAAACTAACCCTTCAAGTGGCTATTTAACTATAGGACAGATAGGCAAATGCCTGTGGTCCACCACAGAGGGGGGACACTAATATTCATCAAATAGTGTTCTCTGCCGGTTAGGTGGGTTAGAGGTCAGATCCTCTTACCCCTGTTGCATTGATCTACTCTCTGCTCCCCTAATCCATTGGTTCCACTACAAATAGTGTGGTTAATGAAAATGAATTTCATTCTAATCTTAATGATGTGAAGACAGTATTAATGGATCACTGCGGTCACATATTTACAATATGCTCTTTTGAAAAACTAAAACTTGACCATATGCAAAGCTTTTTAGAAAGTAATAAAATAAGCACAGTCTTTAATTTATTAAATGTTATGTTATGCCTTTTATAAACTGGTGCTTCTGAGTTGCTATATCACAGTGTGTTCTTCTAAGCTGATGAGATATCCATTAATCTTATTCAAAACAATAGTACCTTGAATTCGACTGAAGCTTCCTCTGCATTCAAGGGTGGAAGTAGATCAGCAGAAACAAAAATGGGGCTAACACTACAGCATAATTACATTGTTGATAACTTAAATACTGGAAAAATAATTGTAATTTAAAAAATGTGTTTGACCATTAAGAAGTGTAATTCTTGAAAAGTGAGTTTTGTAAATAAATAACTACAGTGGTCTTTTACAGTAAGGGATTATGGGTGTCCTTGTGGACCCCCATGGGGGGCTAGAGTCTAGGAGAGTCCATAAGGAATCCCCATTGTATAGGGTTAGCGTTAGATAACATGATGATTTGTAGGAACCCCCATTGTACAGGGGTTAATGTTAGGTGTCATGGTGGTCCCCACAGATCCCAATAGTTATTGATTAGATTACCAAGGGGGTCCTTAAGATCCCTTGTGGTAATGGGTTAATGCTAGTTTATTGATTAGATTACCATGGTAGGGGGTTAATGGTAGGTGCCATGGGGGTCCAATGGCCCCCTCCGGATGTTGAGGGGGAATCCTGGGGGATATTCTGCTCATAGGATTTAATGTAGAAGTGTAGTGTGTAAACGTTAGATTTTTTCATATGTAGAACTGACCATGCACGGGCATGGTATTATTTTGCTGGATTTGTTGTTATTTTCCATTATTGACGTATTGCCAACCATTGGATGTTTGCCAGCCAATATGGCGCCTACACCACTGGACAGTGCAGTGCATGCCTAATCCCTATAACACGCATTCCGATCGTGATGTGCTAATGGGTGGATAAGAGGTGGATACACAGTGCTGCATTTGGCATGGTGGCAGCTCATCGCAGACCTATGGATAATATCAGTGATATAGTAAAATGCATTGGGACCCGAGTAGATGAACCACAAAATATGTGTTGAGCAATGTTCCCTATCATTTTCAATTGCCTGTGTGTGCAAATATTGTGCAGTTTTTTTTTGTGACCAAATAATTGTAAGCATTAAATTGAGTAAAAACCAATCCAGATGAAAAAGCATAAAACAGGAGAGCAGATGGTGCCAAGAGACAGATAAACAAGTAGAAAGGAGGGAGAATAAAACAAGAATGGAGTGTACTAACTTTAGTTTATGGACATGTTCTTTTAAATGCATAAGAGAAAAGTTGTGGCTTCAGTGTCCATTTTTTAACTACTATGCTATTATGAATGTAATGAAAGAGCAAGCAGTTCAGTTAAGGATGAGCTATATGGGTTTAACCTTGAACTATTCCCAGCACAGGACTAGTCCTCTCGTAATGATAATTTATGTCTGTCCTTATGATACTAGAATATCAGCTATGAGTAAGGCATTTGGCCTTTGCACTTGAGTCATGTATGCAGCAAGTATGCTGTAGCAATTAGGTTCAGTATCTGGTGTTCCAGTGTATCCTTCCAGATTCTCTCAAGTGGGGAATAGGATAGTCAACACGTGCAGACAGCAGCTGTGTGAGTGAAGCATTACACCATGCTATTGCAAATGACACAGCAAAGCTCCTGGTTATTGCAGAAATGCATGTACACATATGAAAATAAATATAATTGGGATTTTAATTAACAACCAATACAGTTGACTCTTATTAGATTTTTTGAGTGAGTGTGACAGCACTGAGCTTGCACGAAAACATCCTCCCACTCACCTAATGGGTTTATCTCATGATTCTCCATCTCCCACAGTGGGGCATGATAAGAGCATGTTACAGAGAATTTTAATTGTAAAAGTATTATCATAATTCTTTTTTTTTATAGCAACTGGACATGCTCTTGTTCCAACCTATTGTGAGAGACAGTTAATCAAGTAGGACACAGTCATTAGGGGAGGGGGAGGTCCGGTCAGTGCTGTAAAGCTCTATTTTTACAGTATTACAAAAAGGATCATAGCATTTTTATGCAAATAAGTAACATTTAGAGCTAATTTTCTTAATTTCTATGATGTACTTCAAAAATCCTGTCTAACACATAACTAAAATGTAGTTTTACATGTAAGAATTTTACAAGTGAATTGACATCAAGTCTAATGGAGAGCCTGTTGATTGAGTTTTCTTATCGGATCACATTCAGTTGAATGGGGATACAGGCACATTGAGTTGCAGTTCAGAACTTCATAATATTAACTTTCCGTTTGTTTCTTGTAGCATTATATAAAATTTAGCTCTACAAATAAATGTTATTATTATTAATAATAATAATAATAATAATATAGCTGAGAGAAATCCACATTAGATATAAGAATAAATCACCAACCAAATTAGTACAAGTGTAAACTACCAGTCCAGTGTTTAGGATTTGGGGCTTTCCCCACTGTGATCTGGGTTTGATTCCTGTCAGGGAACCAAGAGGTCACACCATCCTGAAGCCGAGCAAGTTGGGCCTGATCAGTACTTGGATTGGAGACCACCGAGGAATACCAGGGGCTTTGTGCTGTGGCCCACTGGAGAAGGAACTGGCAACCCACTCCAGTATCTCTACCATGAATACCAAGTGGATCAGCATGACCATGGACATAAAGATAAATAAAAATGTGTAACAGTACATGAAGTCACACACAAAAAAAGTACTAACAATATTGTATATGATCCAAACTTAAAGAGAAAAGAAGTGTGAGTATTTTTTGTGCACTGTCTGGTTTAATCAATATTGATCTAAAGTATGGTCCAACTCGATGTACATACAGTCAGGTCCATAAATATTGGGACATCGACACAATTCTAAACTTTTTGGCTCTATACACTACCACAATGGATTTGAAATGAAACGAACAAGATGTGCTTTAACTGCAGACTTTCAGCTTTATTTTGAGGGTATTTACATCCAAATCAGGTGAACGGTGTAGGAATTACAACAATTTGTATATGTGCCTCCCACTTTTTAAGGGACCAAAGGTAATGGGACAATTGGCTGCTCAGCTGTTCCATGGCCAGGTGTGTGTTATTCCCTCATTATCCCATTTACAAAAAGCAGATACAAGCTCCAGTGTTCATTTCAAGTGTGCTATTTGCATTTGTTGCTGTTAACTCTCAATACGAGATCCAAAGAGCTGTCACTATCAGTGAAGCAAGCCATCATTAGGCTGAAAAAACAAAACAAACCCATCAGAGAGATAGCAAAAACATTAGGTGTGGCCAAATCAACTGTTTGGAACATCCTTAAAAAGAAAGAACGCACCGGTGAGCTCAGCAACACCAAAAGACCCGGAAGACCACGGAAAACAACTGTGGTGGATGACCGAAGAATTATTTACCTGGTGAAGAAAACACCCTTCACAACAGTTGGCCAGATCAAGAACACTCTCCAGGAGGAAGGTGTATGTGTGTCAAAGTCAACAATCAAGAGAAGACTTCACCAGAGTGAATACAGAGGGTTCACCACAAGATGTAAACCATTGGTGAGCCTCAAAAACAGGAAGGCCAGATTAGAGTTTTCCAAACAACACCTAAAAAAGCCTTCACAGTTCTGGAACAACATCCTATGGACAGATGAGACTAAGATCAACTTGTACCAGAGTGATGGGAAGAGAAGAGTATGGAGAAGGAAAGGAACTGCTCATGATCCAAAGCATACCACCTCATCAGTGAAGCATGGTGGTGGTAGTGTCATGGCGTGGGCATGTATGGCTGCCAATAGAACTGGTTCTCTTGTATTTATTGATGATGTGACTGCTGACAAAGAGCAGGATGAATTCTGAAGTGTTTCGGGCAATATTATCTGCTCATATTCAGCCAAATGCTTCAGAACTCATTGGACGGCGCTTCACAGTGCAGATGGATAATGACCCGAAGCTTACTGCAAAAGCAACCAAATAGTTTTTAAGGGAAAGAAGTGGACTGTTATGCAATGGCCAAGTCAATCACCTGACCTGAATCCGATTGAGCATGCATTTCACTTGCTGAAGACAAAACTGAAGGGAAAATGCCCCAAGAACAAGCAGGAACTGAAGACAGTTGCAATAGAGGTCTGGCAGAGCATCACCAGGGATGAAACCCAGCGTCTGTTGATGTCTATGCGTTCCAGACTTCAGGCTGTAATTGACTGCAAAGGATTTGCAACCAAGTATTAAAAAGTGAAAGTTTGTTTTATGACTGTTAATCTGTCCCATTACTTTTGGTCCCTTAAAAAGTGGGAGGCACATATACAAACTGTTGTAATTCCTACACCGTTCACCTGATTTGGATGTAAATACCCTCAAATTAAAGCTGAAAGTCTGCAGTTAAAGCACATCTTGTTCGTTTCATTTCAAATCCATTGTGGTGGTGTATAGAGCCAAAATGATTAGAATTATGTTGATGTCCCACTATTTATGGACCTGACTGTAGATAATATATTGAAATATAAAATATAGCTTGTATTGTTGTAAAGTAAAAATAAGGAAAATTAATTCTTAGAAAAACAAACAATTAAAATATAAAACCAAAGAGTTTTAACAAGCTGCGCTTACAATTAAGTTTAATCAAATGCAATGCTTATCTAGGAAAACGGGCAACATGGGGAAAATAACTCTAAAATATTTAATACATCTATGCAGCTTAGTAGTATGACGGTATCATATGTTATGTTCAATTATCTGTCTCTCTTTGTGCACCCCCTGTCTCCTCTCCCTCTCCCTCTCTCTGCCTCCTGCCTCTCTCCCTCTCTCTCCCCTCCTTCTCTCCCTCTGCCTCCTCTCTCTCTCTCCCCTCTATCTCTGGCTCATCTGTCTCTCTTTTTTACTCACTCTTTCTCTCTCCCGCTCACTCTCTCTGCCTCCTTCCCTGGCTTTCCTGCACCTACAGATGATGTCAACATTGTCACTGCTCACTGATATGATTAGGAGCATATCCTGTGATTTTTATTACCCACAATACTTTTTCATTTCTAATAATGTGTGCGCATAAGGACATGAACATGAAAATATCCAGTCTCAAAAATTAATTTTATTAATACGGAAAAAGAGGAAATCCATAAAACTTAGGTGTAAGTGTTCAAACCATCTGTCTGCAGGTCACATTAAATAGATCAGCAGAGAGTGGAACAAACATAAAACAGAAGGGGTTGTCTGCTCTGTGTTTTCTCTATTAAAGGGACATGGAAGGTTTCTGGATTGCAATAGGAATATTTTATACCGTATTGGTCCGAATATAAGCCGCACCTTTTTTCCGATTTTTGAGTTTGCGAGTTAAGGGTGAGGCTTATATTCGCAATCATTAAAAAGTAATTGCCGATTTGCGATTTTTTTTCCTATTCTTTCCCCTTAAACTTTACAAGTGCGGCTTATATGCGGGTGCGGCTTATATTTTAATATGTATATATATATATATATATATATATATATATATATATATATACCGTATATACTCGAGTATAAGCCGAGTTTTTTAGCCCTTTTTTAAGGCTAAAAATGGCCCCCTCAACTTATACTCGAGTCACTCTCCCCCCCGTGTCTCTCTACCCCCCCGTGTCTCTCTAACCACCCCGTGTCTCTAATTCCCCCGTGTCTCTCTAACCCCCGTGTCTCTTTCCCTCCCCCCTCCTCATTCTAAACCCCCCTAAATACCTAAACCCCCTCTCCCTTTCCCCTCACTTACCTACTTCTGCTCCAGCCTCCGCTCCGTCTTGACCCGGCGCACATGTGGCGTCACATGCGCACCTCGTCATTAGCATATACCGGATGAGGGGGTTGAGGAGGGAGGTTGAGGATGAGGAGGGAGGATGAGGAGGGAGGTTGAGGATGAGGAGTGGGGTTGAGGAGGGAGGTTGAGAATGAGGAGGGGGTTGAGGAGGGTGATAAGGGAGGGTGGAAGAGACACAGGGAAGGGAGAGGGGGGAAGAGACACAGGGAAGGGAGAGGGGAGAAGAGACACGGGAGAGAGAGAGGGGGGCACAATAGGGGGACACAGAGGGCACAAGAGGGACACAGGGGGCAGCACATTTCCCACCCTCGGCTTATACTCGAGTCAATACATTTTCCCAGTATTTTGTGGTAAAATAGGTGCCTCGGCTTATACTCAGGTCGGCTTATACTCGAGTATATACGGTATATATATATATATATATTTGTTTTATGTACTTTTTTTCATTAAGAAGTGCTTATAAGCTTTAAGATCTGCCTAAAATCATACAATTTGTACCTGCAGCTAATGAACAGATTGTGAAGTGCAGTGTTTCAAATTAGCCTGTTAGTGACCTTTCGCAAGCAGCATGTTTTGAAATGTCGCCACTGATTGGTTACTATGAGACACTGCACACCCTGTACTTAAATGTACTATGCATTCCTGACCTGAAAATGGGAGGATCCACTTAGGAACTTTTTGTAAGATTTTAAGTGGAAAATTATAGTTTTTAAGCACTTCTTCATAAAACAAAGTACTCAAAAGTAAAGAGATACATAGGGATATTATGTTATAGTGAAGTCCAGAAACCTTCCATGTCCCTTTAAGCGATTTTAACATAATTTTGTAACATGCTCAACACAGTCCATATTCCAACTAAGGAGGAGACGTTGGTGTTGCAGATTATCGCATCCTGCTGAGACAGTGTAGTCATGTGACTTAAATCTCACCTCCTTGAAGTTTGTTAGCAAAGAGGTAAGATTTAAGTCACATGACTTCCATGCGGTGATGTCACTGTGAGCGATGAATATCACCCTTCAACCTATACACACTAATCCTAGCTGTGTCAACTATTTAAAGGTAATATGTTAATATTTTTTATTTAGGCATGTGATCGATGATACAGGCAGTGGAGGAGCTAAGTAATTTGGGGCACCCTTGCAACTTCTCTATTCACCCTGTAGGGGTAAAAAAAAAAGGTAAAATTATATGTAGATGCCCAGATCACCCCTTTGGTGATCAGATCACCTAAAGTAATTATCTGCCATTCTCATCTAATAAATCAAGATTTCTCCTTTACTGGCAGTAGCAGGGGCCGGTGCCATGTTGTGGGCATGGGCTTTACACCTACTGCACTAGTAGTAGCTCCCATATTGGATACAGGCACGGTGTCTGTGGATATTTTTCAGAGGTGGAGAGCTAAAACATTGGCATGATCATTCACAAAAAAATACTATTACATAAACATACAATATCAACAGACATATAAATGTATTCATGTTTATGATACAGATAGATAGATAGATAGATAGATAGAGATAGATAGATAGATAGATACAGATAGATAGATAGATAGATAGATAGATAGATAGATAGATAGATAGATACAGATAGATAGATAGATAGATAGATAGATAGATAGATAGATAGATAGATAGATAGATAGATAGATATGGATAGATAGATATGGATAGATAGATAGATAGATAGATAGATACAGATAGATAGATAGATAGATAGATAGATAGATAGATAGATAGATAGATAGATAGATAGATATGGATAGATAGATAGATAGATAGATAGATAGATAGATAGATAGATACACAAATAGAAAGATAGATAGATAGATAGATAGATAGATAGATAGATAGATAGATACAGATAGATAGATAGATAGATAGATAGATAGATAGATAGATAGATACAGATAGATAGATAGATAGATAGATAGATAGATAGATAGATATGGATAGATAGATAGATAGATAGATAGATAGATAGATAGATAGATAGATAGATAGATAGATAGATAGATAGATAGATACACAAATAGAAAGATAGATAGATAGATAGATAGATAGATAGATAGATAGATAGATAGATAGATAGATAGATAGATAGAAAGATAGATATGGATAGATAGATAGATAGATATGGATAGATAGACATAGATAGATAGATAGAGATAAATAGATAGATAGATAGATAGATAGATAGATAGATAGATAGATAGATACAGATAGATAGATAGATAGATAAATAGATAAATATATAGATGGATAGATAGATACAGATAGATAGATAGATAGATAGATAGATAGATAGATAGATAGATAGATAGATAGATAGATAGATATGGATGGATAGATAGATAGATAGATAGATATGGATAGATAGATAGATAGATAGATAGATAGATAGATAGATAGATAGATAGATAGATAGATATGGATAGATAGATAGATAGATAGATATGGATAGACAGACAGACAGACAGACAGATAGATAGATAGATAGATAGATAGATAGATAGATAGATAGATATGATAGATAGATAGATAGATAGATAGATAGATAGATAGATAGATAGATAGATAGATAGATATGGATAGATAGATACACAGATAGATAGATAGATAGATAGATAGATAGATAGATAGATAGATAGATATGGATAGATCACTTCTGATAGAGACACAGAGAGTGAGGGAAATAGAGAGAGAAATAGAGAGAAAGACAGCATGAAATAGGCAGTGATGAAAAGACAGAAAAAGACAGGGAGAAAGTAAAAGCATTTATCCATTAAGTCTTCATCTTCAAAAGAGCACACACTATAAGGACTTCATTTCCGTATAATAATGTCACACTCTCATCCCTCTTGCGATCCCTCTCCTTTCTCTCAATATTCACCTATAAATATATTTTATTTGAATAAAGAGTTTAAACGAAGATATTTAGGCATCCATTAAAATGCTATAGAGATAGATACATAATATTGGTTGTTTCTGAACAAAATTACAGTCACTTCAAACTAAAATTATTTAGTATTTATTACTAAAACGTTTTAAATATATTATTTACAACAATTCGGCAACATGTTGTTGAGACACAGGCTGTGATTGGCTAGAACATCTAGTACTATAGAAGTGAATATAATGAGCTACAAGGGGCGGACCATTCTTGGGACTGCTTTTAAAGGTTTAAATGAGTAAAAACAGAGCTTTTAAGCACTTATAATGATCAAATATACAATATTACTTAGCTTTATTTTATTATTAAAAACAAGGATCCTTCCATATCCCTTTAGCTCTTCCATCACATTGCTGTGAAAATCTGTCTGTGGACACTAAGCCAAGAGAAGAAAACATTTAGTTGCTGGTTCTTGCATGTCACATATTTACCCTTTCGCGTGTGTGTGTCGTATTTAAGTGGAGTCCTCGCCTAGATCAACACACGGTATCTTTGAAGTAACTAGAGTGATGGAAATAATTTAAAATAATTGTGACAAAAAAGACACAAAAAAAAACATGGTGAACAAGTCATCAGCCAACATTGTCAAAGCCTGCATTAGAAAACTGGTGTAGTGTGTTGCCCCCTAGTGGATTTAGTGTGAACTGCAGCCACAAATAGTTTTTGCAGAAGTCAAATCACAGAAACTTTTATATTAATACTAGCGAATTGCCCGTCAAAAAATGACGGCAATGAAATTGTAAGGTAGCTAAATTAGTAAATGAATATAGTGTACCTATTTTGAAGCATTGTGATGAAGAGCTGGCAATCTGTGTTGATGTTGCTGCAGCATTAGTGGTGTGGAGCTGCTGTGTAAGCGTGATGAACGTGTGCAGTGTAACAGTGTGCGTGCGCGAGACCAAACCGTTAGCGTAGTCGTGTACTTCCGCATTGGTGTAAAATGGCGAGTAATGTGTGGTATAGGTCTGTATCGGAATATCCGTAGGTGTTTTTGTGGTGTTTTGCGAGTTTCTTGTGGTGTTTTGCGAGTTTAGAGTGCTGTAGCCTCGTTTTCGTTTTGTTCGGCGGCCATTTTTTCTCTCGCTTCGTTTTTTTTTTAGTCTCTAAAGTGTTTTATTTCGAGTAAAATCGAGGTGTAAGTTGCATTTTTGAGGTCCTGGGTGCTCCCTCTTGGTGTAGGTACGTTTTTTATGTATGTGCTGTGTGTATGTATTGTGTTTTAAATGTTTGTATGTCGGCGTGTTGCGTCCGATGTTTGCGAGGTCGTAATGTGTGGTAACGTGTTTCGTACGTTGTTTGCGTGCCTCGTAAAATTTAGCGAGTGTCGTAATTTGTGTGTCGTGTTTTTTGAGTAGCGACGTGAATTTTGCGAGGGTTTGAGGCCCTTGCCCAGTGACCTCGCCAGCAACTGAGTCCCTCGCTTCGCGAGGGGCCTCAGTTGCTGACATGGAGCGCCTTCGGCGCTCCATGCCAGCAAGTGAGACCCGTGCCCAGTGACCTCGCCAGCAACTGAGGCCCTCGCTTCGCGAGGGGCCTCAGTTGCTGGCATGGAGCGCCTTCGGCGCTCCATGCCAGCAACTGAGGCCCTTGCCCAGTGAGCTCGCCAGCAACTAAGGCCCTCGCTTCGCGAGGGGCCTCAGTTGCTGACATGGAGCGCCTTCGGCGCTCCATGCCAGCAACTGAGACCCGTGCCCAGTGACCTCGCCAGCAACTGAGGCCCTCGCTCTCCTTTATTTATCCTATTTCTCTCCCTCTCATCTATGTCCTGTCTCTCTCTCTCTCTCTCTCTCTCTCTCTCTCTCACTCTCACTCTCTCCCTCTCTCTCTCTCTCTCTCTCATATTTCTCTCCTGTCTCTCCTTTTCTCTCTCCTGTCTCTTTCTCTCCTTTATTTATCCTATTTCTCTCCCTCTCCTCTATGTCCTTTCCTCTCTCTCCTATATTATTTCCTATCTCTCTCCCTTGCTCTATGTCCTGTGTGTGTGTGTCTCTCTCTCTCTCTCTCTCTCTCTCTCTCTCTCTCTCTCTCTCTCTCTCCTGTCTCTCCTTATCTCTCTCCTGTCTCTCTCCTTTATTTATCCTATTTCTCTCCCTCTCATCTATGTCCTGTCTCTCCTTCTCTCTCTCTCTCTCTCTCTCTCTCTCTCTCTCTCTCTCTCTCATATCTCTCTCCTGTCTCTCCTTCTCTCTCTCTCTCTCTCTCTCTCTCTCTCTCATATATCTCTCCTGTCTCTCCTTCTCTCTCTCTCTCTCTCTCTCATATATCTCTCCTGTCTCTCCTTCTCTCTCTCTCTCTCTCTCTCTCTCTCACCTGTCTCTGCTGTATCTCTCTCCTGTCTCTCCTTCTCTCTCTCTCTCTCTCTCTCTCTCTCTCTCTCTCTCATATATCTCTCCTGTCTCTCCTTCTCTCTCTCTCTCTCTCTCTCTCTCTCTCTCTCTCTCTCTCTCTCTCTCATATATCTCTCCTGTCTCTCCTTCTCTCTCTCTCTCTCTCTCTTTCTCTCTCTCTCTCTCTCTCTCTCTCTCTCTCTCTCTCTCTCTCTCTCTCATATATCTCTCCTGTCTCTCCTTCTCTCTCTCTCTCTCTCTCTCTCTCTCATATATCTCTCCTGTCTCTCCTTCTCTCTCTCTCTCTCTCTCTCTCTCTCTCTCTCTCTCTCTCTCTCTCTCTCTCATATATCTCTCCTGTCTCTCCTTCTCTCTCTCCTGTCTCTCTCTCTCCTTTATTTATCATATTTCTCTCCCTCTCATCTATATCCTGTCTCTCTCTCTCTTATATCTCTCTCCTGTCTCTCTCTCTCCTTTATTTATCATATTTCTCTCCCTCTCATCTATGTCCTGTCTCTCTCTCTCTCTCTCTCTTATATCTCTCTCCTGTCTCTCTCTCTCCTTTATTTATCATATTTCTCTCCCTCTCATCTATGTCCTGTCTCTCTCTCTCTCTCTCTCTCTCTCTCTCTCTCTTATATCTCTCTCCTGTCTCTCTCTCCTTTATTTATCCTTTTTCTCTCCCTCTCCTCTATGTCATGTCTCCCCTTCTCTCTCTCTCTCTCTCTCTCTCATATCTCTCTCCTGTCTCTCCTTTTCTCTCTCCTGTCTCTTTCTCTCCTTTATTTATCATATTTCTCTCCCTCTCATCTATATCCTGTCTCTCTCTCTCTCTTATATCTCTCTCCTGTCTCTCTCTCTCTCCTTTATTTATCATATTTCTCTCCCTCTCATCTATATCCTGTCTCTCTCTCTCTTATATCTCTCTCCTGTCTCTCTCTCTCCTTTATTTATCATATTTCTCTCCCTCTCATCTATGTCCTGTCTCTCTCTCTATCTCTCTTATATCTCTCTCCTGTCTCTCTCTCTCCTTTATTTATCATATTTCTCTCCCTCTCATCTATATCCTGTCTCTCTCTCTCTTATATCTCTCTCCTGTCTCTCTCTCTCCTTTATTTATCATATTTCTCTCCCTCTCATCTATGTCCTGTCTCTCTCTCTCTCTCTCTCTCTCTCTCTCTCTCTCTCTCTCTCTCTCTCTTATATCTCTCTCCTGTCTCTCTCTCTCCTTTATTTATCATATTTCTCTCCCTCTCATCTATGTCCTGTCTCTCTCTCTCTCTCTCTCTCTCTCTCTCTCTCTCTCTCTCTCTCTCTCTCTCTCTCTCTTATATCTCTCTCCTGTCTCTCTCTCTCCTTTATTTATCATATTTCTCTCCCTCTCATCTATGTCCTGTCTCTCATATCTATCTCCTGTCTCTCTTTCCCTCTCTCCTGTCTCTTTCTCTCCTTTATTTATCCTATTTCTCTCCCTCTCCTCTATGTCATGTCTCCCCTTCTCTCTCTCTCTCTCTCTCATATCTCTCTCCTGTCTCTCCTTTTCTCTCTCCTGTCTCTTTCTCTCCTTTATTTATCCTATTTCTCTCCCTCTCCTCTATGTCATGTCTCCCCTTCTCTCTCTCTCTCTCTCTCATATCTCTCTCCTGTCTCTCCTTTTCTCTCTCCTGTCTCTTTCTCTCCTTTATTTATCCTATTTCTCTCCCTCTCCTCTATGTCCTTTCCTCTCTCTCCTATATTAATCCTATCTCTCTCCCTTGCTCTATGTCCTGTGTCTATCTGTCTCTCTCTCATGTCCTCTCTCTCTCTCCTATCTCTCTCTCCTGTCTCTGTCTGTCTCTTTCCTACGATCAAGGCAATTCCGATGCTTCGATGCTCACATGCTTGCATCGCAGCATTGTAATTACGGTGAGCGCCGCAGAGCTCATCACTATAATATTTAGCGGTGAGCACTGCGCAGACGTTACAGACCTTATAAATATTATAGTGGATTACTTCATAAATACCAGGGATCACATGAATTGATACACATTTTGTCAAAATCCTACTTTTTTAACATTTGGATTTGCAAAGCTTAAATGCCTTTGTATTGAAAATATATCTGAATACAATACAGTGAGCAGTCCGAAAATATAAATTACATATTATAATTGTCGTCAAGCTTGCGAGTTTTGCAAAGCGAGGCGAGCAGTTGAGGCATTGAAGCACGCGGGACTTAGGCTGAGCAATTAAGCAGCCGTGCAGCACTTAGGTCGCAATGAGCGCCGAATGCGCTCATTGCAGCCAGCAGCCAAGTCAAACAAGCAAGCTCATGAAAAAAATGCGACCTCGGAAAAATACGAATTACAAGCCGAACCGCAGAAATCGAAAAACACTAAAAACAAGAAAAATAATAGAGAGACAGGAAGCCTACGAGTGAGGTTGAGTCTTATTTGACATGTTTCATCACTCGAAAATCGGCTATGCGATAAAAAATTAAAAAATTCCTGAAACTGGATGAAAACAAGGCTGAGCAAAGCCAAACTCGTGGGACTTAGAAAATACACGACGGCAAAGACACTAACACTTACACCAACAACGCTCGGCACGCGGGACTTTGAAAATAAAACCAGCGGCAGACAGCGCGCGCCACGCAAACTATCAGCAGACACAGAGGAGAAATACACAGGGAAGGGACGGGGGCGGGGGAGATGGTGGAAAGAGACACAAGGCATTCCCAAGCACAAAACTGCCAGGTTAACGAACCCTGCAATGAGCGGCCCGTATAGTAGGAAAGGCTCGCAATGAGGTTGGTGCTCAGAGAAGCATTGCCTGGCTTACAATTTTACATGCCATGTCATTTTCTGACGGGCAATTCGCTAGTATAAATATAATTCTGTTGGTACTTATCCAGCAATGTGTGAAAACAATCAGTGCCAATATAT